>WSXT02197587.1:0-19065 GCA_011762715.2 Neuroterus valhalla
GCGTTACCAAAAATTTCTAACGCGTTACCAAAAATTTCTAACGCGTTACCGTTACCGTTATTTTTTGGAAAGATAACGCGTTACCGTTACCATTACTAAATAAAAGTAACTTTTCTGGTAACGCGTTAAAAGTAACGCGTTACTGTCAAACACTGCTCGTGAGCTCTACATTTGATATTCGAAACTACGTAAAAAATTCTCAACGCTTATGCAAAATAATATCAAAATAGTCCTGAATAACGTTAAATTTAGGAATGCGTCTCTATGAGATAAATTATTTTTATATATTTTCAATTTCATTGTTTTCAATCAGAGCAGCTCAATGAATATTGTTTTGAATTATGATTATCATTACAGGGATAATTTCCTTATTATAGTCAAAACATCAATTTGGTGCTTTGTACAATCAATAATAAGATGAAGTATGAACAATCTAACAAAAACCTTCGCGATTAGATTTGGATAGTATCACAGGAATATCCAACAAGCATTCAAAAATTTATTTAGTTCTCCGTGATGTCAAAAACCAATTTCCATTTATTACTCAAGAACAACTAATGGAATTAGAAAAAGACTTCAAAGATCGATTCCTTGCAGAATATAAGAGATATTGGAACTCTTCAAAGGTTAAACGAAGAAAATCATCTTTCATCACTACTCATTCGGCATTTTTGAAAAGGAAATATGAATTTGAAATTTCCAAACAACCAGCGAAGAGAGTGAGGCTCTGCAAATCACCTTCAGGTCATTTGTTGGCCCCAGCCCAGTTCCGAAAAAGCTTTTTAAGGGAAGGATCAGAAGGATTGGAAAATCGACAGTGGAGAAGTTCGGAATATAGTCTTATTATCAAGAGAGATTTTTTAAAAATTAGGCTTTAAAATTATGTTTATATCCTTCATATGTACCACAGATCCATGAAAAGTGGCACTTTTCTGTCACAGTGATATTACAGGCAAACCTGCACTTACAATACAAGTTATATTGTTATGAAAATTTTCCGACAGACTTCAAAAAATAAAATAAAAGCTCACAGTCATTACAGACACCCTTATAAAACGATAAAACATATAATACTTGGATGAAATACCAAAAATATACTTGTGCAATATTTGGCACCAACTAGAAATTGAATGTCTTGAATGCTCACAACTTTTTCGCGAAAAAAGAAGAAATTTCTAAGAAAAATCATGCTACGTCAGTGGAGCCTAGGCTACTGAAATGCAATGACCTATTGGTTTGCACTGATCAATTACTCAGCGAAAAAATCTCAAAGTCGCGTCACCGCTTCAACAATTCAATTGTCCACTCCAGGGTCTCCAGTTGTGGAAAGTGGGCGCAACTATCCAGGTTAAAAATCTTTCGATTTTTCATTGAGGTTTGTTGGACAGTAGAGGCCATGAAGCAGAAAAAAATGTGCTTCTAAAATTATGGAAGTTACACGCATTCGAATATTGAAAACTTTAGATGCGAATATATTTTTATGTATTCTAAAAACTAATAGATTAAAAATGATAGCTTAATGATTGAAAATAATCTTTGAAAGAATTTTTGAACAACTTTTGATACCGAAATTGAATGGAGCGTTAAACGCCATTTAATTTTCTTCCTAGTCCATTTCTCGTGATACATCCTAATATGATTACACGTAATAACATATTTCTTTTCACTCGAAAAAAATAATTATATTAGTAAGACTAGACGACATGAACATACCAAACATGAGCATTGGGGATAAGCTCTAACTGTTCTGTGATATTCCACAATCCTTTGTTATAAGAATAAGAGATGAGATACATATTTTTTTCTTACTGTTGAATTTTCGTCTTTTTTCTCTCATATGGTCAAGATATACATTTTGTTATTGGAAAAAAACCAACCTCAACTCAGAATAAAACCTCGATGAAAGTGATAACGTTGTATTCCAAAAAAAGACCATTATACTCCAATACCTTGATAAATTACAACTTTAGAAATGATTTCAATTCTTTTATTATTGAAAGGAAGTCTCGAACAAGCACATTCCTAGACAAGGAAGTTCCATTTATTTCATAAAAAATTCTCGCAGACTTTTTGAGTGACAATCAGAAAACTAGCAGAATGTATTTCTCTTTTATATATCCACGAATCATAAACATTTTCTGAGAAATTAGGTGCAAAATTTTCAGATCAAAGGTTCTCAGATAAATTTCATGGAACCAAGTATAGTCCAGTATATTGAGTCGGATTCCTATGTGTATCATTGCAATTCATTGAATAAGAAACTTTTTTTGCCATCTTTAGGCTGTCATATGGGGAGCTAAACCCCAAATTTTCAACCATCAACCCTTTGCAGGTTGTCCGCTATCTTAAACTAAGAGATGATTCCTGGTATCGCGTATAACAGTCGTATTTTTAATTTAATCAGGAAAATAGTTGATACCATTTCTGATGTTCTCTCGTATTTTGCTTATTTGTTGCTTGAAAATTAATTGTGAGAATAAAAAGAGTGTTGAAAATTTTGTTAAAACGAATATCTTTTTAGATTTCTGTGCTATCGCAAGAATTTCAAGACGAAAGTTACAAGTCACACAATCCTGTTTCAATTTTTGTTTGAAACTTTTTTTTGTAGAAGCAATTTTGTACTTCCCGTAGCGTCTGAAAGTTGCACGCACCGTCGCTCGGTAGTTGGAAGTGCTAAATTGCGAGCTCTGTGCCGTACTAAATTATTCTATGCTTCGTTGATGGAATGGAGCTCAACATTTTTTCTCTTTTTATTTTATTTATTTCAATTTAATATAATGTTGACTATTTTTTTGTGTGCATTTTTTATGTTGCAATCACCTTTTGTTGTTTTTATTTTGAATTTTTCTTGTTTCTGAACTTAACTTTGTTTATTTGTCATTGGCATTTCAATTATTTGATATTTCTCAACATAATTTTATACGACTATTCTTATGATTTCTCTTGTTCGTTGGAAGAATAAATGGAAAATGCTCAAAAATGGAGAATGAGAACATTTTTACAGGAATCCGATAATAAAACCTCATTATTGAAATTGTGAAGTTCATATTACGAACCTCGCAATCTTCAATTTACGAATATGCAATCTGCAATGAAATTCAATGTTCTCGATCAGTTTGAGGTTTTTTTTCACAAATTTAGAAAAAATCGTTATATTTCTTCATTAATTTCACGCTACTGTAAACATGCCTCAAAATGTCTACGTTTCAGCAGTATTTTGTCCTCAATTTTTTAAATAACAAGATACGTGAATAAAGAAAATTTTATAGATTTTTCAGATTTAGATTTCTCAGTTCACGTATACCCTTTTCGGGTTTTTACATATCTATATTCCCCCCCTCCCACAGGAGATCGTCAGGCATTAAACCCTACAACTTAAATGCCTTTCCGAAATCCCCAATAACCCCAACTCTCATAATGAGCCTCCATGCAATGCCCGATGTACTCAATCCCGGGGGATTTTTATTCTCTGGAACCCCTACAATCTGCAGCCGGATTTTTATTTAAAACGCTCGCATTCGCCTGAACATTTGGTCAGAGAAGAGGAAAACTGCAGAAAACCAAAACTCCTAAGCACAGTCGATTATCTACAGTCGAGTTCAGAACAGTCAACCACCCGAGCGCTAACCGCGCCCGTTCATGCTTGACATTCGAGATCCCGCCAAAGTCGAGACTTGCCACGCAGCTACTGCCCTCGGTAAGAAAATTTTGTAATTATATTCATTTACCAAAAATAAGTTTTAAAAACTATCATTTTCTGAAATCCACGAGCAATTCATTCTGTCAGTCATTTTTATGATTTATTATATTTTATTATCGAGTTCCTGTAAAAATTTTATCATTCTTCATTTCTTAGAATTTTTCGTATATTCTTCCAACAAACAAGAGTGATCATATGAATAATCGTATGAAATTATATTGAAGAATAATAAATAATTGAAATGTCAATGAGAAATAATCAGAGTTAAGTTTAAAAACAAGAAAAATTCAAAATAAAAATAAGAAATAAAAGATAATTGCAATATAAATCATGCACACACAAAAATAGTCAGAATTATATTTAATTGAAAAAATGAAAAAGAAAGAGGAAAAATGTTGAGCTCCATTCCATCAACGAAACTTGAAATAATTTAGTACGGCACAGCGCTCGCAATGCAGCACTATACGAACTACTGAGTGACGGTGCGCGCAACTTTCAGACGCTACGGTGAGTAAACAATTTCTCTTACAAAGAAAATTTTGAAACAAGAATTGTATAGGACCGTGTGAATTACAACTCTTCTCCTAAAAGTTTTGCTATGGCACCGAAATCGAAAACGGTATTCGATCTGAAAAAATTCTCAACACTCTTTTTATTTTCATAATCAATTTTCAAGCAACAAATAAGCAAAATATGTGAGAACATCAATTATACTAATTTGTGGAACTCATTCTTTTCATGAAAAATGGTATCGACTGTTTTCCTGAATTAATCAAAAATACGACTTTTATACGCGATACAAGAAATCATCCCTTAATTCAAGATGGTGGACAACCTGCAAAGGGTTGTTGGTTGAAAAATTGGATTAAAGCTTCTTATATGGTACCCTCAAGCTGGCAAAAAAATTTTTCTCACTCAATGAATTGCAATAATACAATCTAAATATACTAGACTAGTGAGCATTATTATATTTGCGGGAATATGTATATAAGTCTGCGAAAATAGACTGTGGAATAAGAGGACCTTTTTCGGACCTGGAATAAAAGACAGGGTTATTTGCGGAACCTACCCATGCCAATTTCCAAATATGATCTCAGGTAGCTTGAAACAATAAATTTATTAATATATATTTGGGTCAGAGCTTGGGTGTTGACATGTGAACCCTAAAAAATAACCAAACCTTCAAATTGAATAAATTTTGACATAAATTGACATAAATAAACGGCACATTCCTATTCGTTTATAAATTCAGGAAAGCTGGTCCAATATCTCAGTGGTGCAAAACAGGAAAGTTCCGGAAGTGATCGTAAGAAGATTGAATCAGAAACTTATGAAGGCAAACTTAAGGAGGTACCATCAGTATGACATGTATTATTAGGGTTGTTACAAAAGTTGAACGTCTTCCAAAATAATTCGTTTTGTACAGTGCAGGTGGTAATAGACATATCTGCGGTTTGAATAAATCATAAGTGACTTTTCCACATTCGGAAAATAACGCATGTTTTTCTACCTGACCAAAAAGTCTTACCTTCGTGAGTTTTATTTCAGAAACGAAAAAGTGGGAAATGACTTATTCGAACTGCAGCTACGTTTTTCGAACATTATGCATAAATTTTGGTGTTGAGATGGTCCCAAATTTTCAGAAACTCGTCGAGACCATTTCAATTGAAGGACTGATGTTAATAAATCATTATTGTGTTACATGCATATAATACTTAGTGGCTAGTGCATATCTCTTTACTTTTCTGGCAGGATTTAAGAATTTATATCTATGTGTCCCAAAGTTCCAGTCGACTATGAAAAAGTATGGAGAGCTCTGCGGAGGGGAAATCTTAATACCCACCGGTATTCAGAAAAAATTGAAATGCCGATACACAGATCGTGGTATTCCTTTCCTGAAAATAGCACCATTTAAAGAAGAAGAAGCCTACCTGGATCCGAGAATTGTTTTATACCATGACGTACTTTACGAAGAAGAAATAGAGGTTTTCAAAGGATTGGTATGGCCAAGGGTTCGTTGATCTCTTAGATTTTTCGTAGACTTTTTTCAGAAGAAAAAAAGAGTATCCGGTTGAGTTTTTCCTTTTGACAAATTCATGATAGTTTAAAATTATCAAACTTTAAACTGCATATTATGGAAAGTCCGGAACGTTTGAATTTGCAATATGCATTGTAATAATAAGCGTAACTTTTTTCTGCAGTTAAAAAGTGCACAAGTAATTAATACTACCAGCGGTCAAAGTAGAGATTCCGATGGTAGAATTGCCAAAAATGGTTGGCTTTACGAGGCAGAAAATGAACACGTCAAGCTTCTAAGTCGTCGAGTCGAGCATATGACAAAATTGACGGTAGAAACAGGCGAAAATTTGGCAATAGCTTATTACGAAGTTGGAGGCATTTATTTACCACATTTTGATTACATACCAGTAAGTAAACTATTGAGAACAAATCCAGGTGAAGGTAATATTTATTAATACAATCATAACTTTGTATCATCGCAGGCGAAGGAACTCAAGTTATACGGATATTTCACAGAAAGGGGAATTGGAAATCGTATAGCTACGGCATTATTTTATGTAAGTAAACACATACTTTAGGAGACAAACAATGGAACTGATTATGAAAAATGATTATTCCTTTGGGAAGGGGGTGGGGGGTTAAACCCATCACAGGAACAATAGTGACTAATTGAGCAGTACTTCCGAAACGTAGCCTCTGCGCTGCTGCACATGCCTCGTATGTTTATTTCCACTTGAGTAGAGTACGCTTGAATTCATTGAATTATATGCTCTTGAGAAGGAGTCTCTAAATGATTCAAGATAACAGAGAACAGTTACATGCCTGAAGACATTCGAAATTCAATCATTTAATACTCAAAATCTTAATACCATGAATTCAAAGCTCTCAAAGTTGAATGATATGAAAATGAGGAGCATTTGAAAGTGTAGAGTTTCAAACTAGCCCCAACCAAAATCTGTAGACAGATTTCAAATTCCAAAATTTTTCCGAATTCATCCAAAAACATTACGATTTACCAATCATTCCGAAGTGCGTCTGATACAATTAGAGAAATAAAAATGTTCATCACTTGCTACGAGCGTGGACCTCTTTGCTTAAGCTTACTTTCGAGCGCGCCTAGGGCGCTTGACTCTCGGATCTCGCACTGCGCTTGATATTGTTCTCAACTAAGGTATTTATTACTTACACTCGGAATGCTTTCCTTTTTTTGATCCTAATCACTTGCAGATTCGGAAGCCAATTATTCAAAACCTTTTCGTTCATATAAATGATTAAGTGGAAATTTCTAGGTCTGCAGGAAGCTACAGCTTTTTTCTCTAACGTTTCTACGTATTTCAGTCGTTTGTGACCAAAAGGGAATTCCCGATTGTTTGAGTGCATTTTCGAAGAGTAAAATCAAAACCAATGGTCATGTACGACTGGTTAATAAAGTTATCCTCTCTTTTTGAACTACGGACAGGCGTACCAAATCTCGATTTGATCTGTTCATTTTTGCGGGAGTTATTGTGTTTACTGACGGACATACAAACTAATAAACAGGCACCATCGCCACAAATCTGATTTCTAGTTCAGAGGTTCTCAAAACTTGGGGACCCGTTGAAAATTCAAGACGTGAAATTCCGGACGATTCTTATACTTTCTCAATCACAAATAACGAGAACGGAAAAGAGTTATTTATTGTCCGAAAATTCGATTGAATTCGAAATCTTTCGGTATGTTGATTCTCATGTCTCTCATTATTGACTATTTGATTAAATTACTGCATCTTGAAAATGGGTATTTTTTCAAACTGGATGTTGTTTGGTTTAGAGCATGTTTCCCTCTTCTATTTCAGGGCAACTCTTGCCGTCACACACTTTGCTGCATTGATCAGTAACACTAGAATCGAATGAATAGAAGAAATACCAGAATAACAGAGGAATTGTTTTTCGTATTCACGTGTTTCACCTCTAGCTTGCTTTTCGGAAAAGGTTTCAGCTGCACGACATGATTCACCCCTGATTGACACATTTTAGTCGAATTCTTGGTTTTTGATATTTCTATCCGAAATAAATTGTGAGAATACTCAGATGGAATCAATGTTGTTGCTTTTTATGGGTTTTCGTCTGAGAGATAGATAAATGTTTGTTGCAGAGTGGTCATTGTTTATATATCTAAAAATCGTGTATAGTTGGATTCAACGTTGAGAAACGCAGCCAAAATCTGTCTGGTGTGTTAAAAAAAAATGATCTACATCAATTATTACGTAACGCAATTTCATACAATTTTCTCCCCCCCCCCCCGTAACGCCATTTTCCTACTTTTCTTGGAGGTTTTCACCAGTGTGTAACACTAGGCTAGACCACCCCCCCCCCCCTCTTAGGTGCGTTACGTAATAATTGGACAGCCCCATTTGGCAATATGATTAGGAATGACCGTGAACAATAAAGTTGCATTTACTTTGGAAAAAATCCAATATTGGAAGATAGAGCCCAGATTCCAACTTACTACATTTCTCGCACCTATTCGAAAATTGCTTTGCTCTTCCTAAAAATCCAGGACTTTTTCATGTTTCACACGTTTTGTAACAACCCGTGGGATAAAATGAGATAAGTGGGCTTTTAAGGAATAGGGCATCCCAGATGGAAAGAATCCTGAGAAAAAAGTGAAAAATAAAAATAAAACGTATTGAACTAACCAAAACTGAGACTTAAGGTCACTCCAACTCAGAGACGATAGTGACAAAGAAGGAACTATTTCCATTAAAAATTTATTTAAGAAAAAAAATATTCGGTTTTTTCAAATTTGATCCCGTGTACTATGGAGATGTTATTTTTGTAGGTTTCGACCAGTGTTTTTTTTTCTTTAATTTTTTTTATTTTATTGAAAGATGGTAAAGAAAATTTCGATCTTTTGGCGTATACGATACAAAGACAAAGAATTATTTTTTATTCAGGAAATTTAAAAAGAACGATTCGAATAATGCTACTCTATTACTCAGTATTCTTAGACAGAAGGATAAAGAATATTCTTATATTTTCTCATATACTTTTAGATGAATGACGTCGAGGAAGGAGGCGCTACAGTTTTCACTGAGTTGGACTTAACCATATGGCCTAAAAAAGGTAGCGCATTATTTTGGCATAACCTTAAAAGGAATGGAGAAACAAACCCTTTAACTAAACATGGAGCATGTAAGGTACTTTCTGGAACAAAATGGAGTAAGTTAACCATTGAAAATACACTGAAAGTCTGTACAGAGTCAGGTTTCAGGCATATACATCCCAGCACTTCCCGAAATTTCGATATTTTCTTTCAGAGAATGATACTTCCCATACTTGTGGATAGGTACGTTCATTCTTTCTAACATATAAATATAGAAGTATATTATTGATATAATATATATAAATATAATAATATGAGAACTATACAAATCAAAAAATTTAATAGGAAAAGTATATCACTGCCATATATGTATATAATAAAAGATTGGTTTCACTACCACTGCAGGGTCCACCTGGGAGCGACTGTCATTCAGGAAAAATAACACAAGCTCCCAGTTGAACCGCGGTAAAATAGATTTATGGCCACGTCTCACGACCGTGAGATGAGTGGCCATATGCAAGTCGAAATCACAATAAAGGGCCGGTGAAAACCTCGTGTGTCTTGAAGACACGGAGCAACCTAAGTATGACTGCTCTTTGCATCTATCCCTCAAGTGCCACGGCATATTTTCGGCACACGGCACAAGAGCACCGACGATGAAAACAATTTATTCAACTGAATATCCTTTATGATGTCGCTGTAGTTTTTCTCTGAGATCTTTGTACCTCTCCTTTTCCGGTTTGCTTGCCTTTGATGTTGTGGTCAGCCAGGGCCGAGAATTCAATCACGAACATGGTTTGGTCACATTTGGCAAGGAGCAAGATGTCGGGTCTTGTGTATTGGATGTGGGCTTCTGTCGAGAAATCGTAGTTCCAGTATATTCGACACACCTCGTTCTCAACATAGGACTCTATTCCTCTTGGCGCGTTCAGCGGGGCAGGGTCGCGGCCAACGCTATAACGGCAACAAAGATGGTAGTGAAGCACTATTGAGGCAGCGTTATGTCTGTACAAATACGTATTTCCTGCGTGAATAGAGCAATTGGATAGCATATGCCATAGGTGCTCAGGGAGTTGAAGACACGCCCTGAATGTATAGCTATAAACTTCTTGACGTAATATGCTTCTACGGTATGCTAAGGTGGAACTGGGGCGGCAAGCATGTTAGTCGCAGATATCTTGTTTAACGGCGACAGGTTGGACGAACAAATCCTTCGGAACGGGTTTTTTATCTGCTTTGGAGAAACTCCTTTACTGATGTGGTATCCTGAATGCGGCTCTTAGGCACACCCAAGCATTTGTAGGTCTCTCCAGGGCTAAGGTATCTAATAGCACTTCGGTCAACAACCTCAGGGTTACCATCAATACCTGCTATTCGTCCACTTTTTAGATGAATCTTGGCACACTTATCCAATCAAAAGTCCATACTTATTTCTCGATCGTACCTCCCGACGATACTAAGAGCATCTTCAAGATGATCTTTTCCAGGATAGAGGAAATAGTGTGATGCAGAAGAGGAGAGGGCTCATTGCGTCACCCTGAAAGACACCTCTCTGGAATGTAACTGGAATGTAAATAGAGGAAATCAACCTTAAATAGTATGCACTTTTTCTCCTCAAGGCAATAAACAATATTCTGCAAAAACGAATCGTGTACGTACAAAATTTGGCAACGATCGTTGCACTCATAGTACTGCTCAGAATATAATTTAAACTTTTAACGCCTCGTAAAATTTTCTTTATCACACAATAAACGGACATAATCATGGTCCGAATTCCATTTCAATTTTCGAATTTTTTTTCACCAGCGGAAAGATGTTTTTGAACGAATTTCAAAGCAGAATGATTATTTTGTTTCACATGATGAGATATTCTTCGATTATTAGGAATATATAAATATTTATATATATTTAAAGAAAGTACATATCGTCTGCCTAGTCAAAAATTTTCAATTATAAGTACTCTTATCTATTATAAACAAATTGTCACTGTTGTGCCTACAAACATTTCCCATTCAATTATCAAAAGAATAAACGAAGGTTGCAGACATACGCCCTTAGGTATTTCAATTTTTGTTAGATAGGTGGAGGGCATAAAATTTTGCAACTGTATTCGTATTTTAGAAAGGTTTGAGGCGGTTTGGATGGCTTTCATAATGAACTGAAAATCCATTCATCACCCAATTACAAACAGAGTTTTTGTGATAAGTGCGAATTGTTGTTTTAACATAATGTTTTCCTTCTAATTACAGTTGCGACTAAATGGCTACATGAAATAGGTCAAGAATTCATCAGACCCTGCTCTTTATCCGAAAGTGAATGAGTCATCTAAGTTAAGTTCATTAGAAGAATAGTCATACCTACATACGTTTAAAATAAATGTGCATAATCTATTTTGCGAGCGTAAACCTTTTCATTCATGTGATCGTGCTTAAGAAGTGAAAAAATGTTTCTAGAAAGAAGTGATAAAAAAAGTAACTGATGTCTGTATATTGCTAGATTTACTTCAAAATAAATAACTGATTAAATTTCTCACAAGTGTGCTATTCGCATTGCTGATCATTCTTTACAACAGTCACCACAAACGTTGAACCTTGCTGGCGGTTGATTAAGAAGAATTTTTGAAACGCAAGTAAGCAATAACACATGACTAAAATTACCGGTGCCACATGTTCACAGTCGTAATTATTATAATTATTATTATTTTTTTTTTCGTCAAAAATTTAGTTTGAGTTTTTGCACCCGTTGTTCAATCACCAGCAGTGGACAAAGTCAAGTACCTTATGAAGCCAAGATGTCAAAAATTAGAAAACAGAGACCAAAATTTGTTGCGCAAATCTTTCGGCAGGCACAATATCAAGTTATTAATGTGTTTTAAATTCTTCATGTAATGATGTTGTCATTACACATAAGCAGAGTTTGTGGAAGGCAACTTGTGTTTTCTCTGGATGCTTCTTTAGAGCTACAAACTGTTACTGCATAAGGTTTTATTCGCAACTTTCCTGATGGCCAAGGAAATTCCTTACAATTTGAAGATGTTCAATAAAACCGCTTTTTGAACCACTGCCAGTGCCTTACTGACTCCTATACGTGTACATTGCTTGTAGCATCCGGTGCTTAGTCATTTCGAAGCGAATAGTTCTGTTTATCCTATCAAGGGCGGTGTTTGGCCATATTATTATCGTAAAAGAATATGTTAGAACAGGAATAGCATAGGTGTTCATAGCTCGGATTTATTTGAAAGAGTTGAGTGAACTCTTAAGAACCAATCTGATTCTTGCAGTAAAAGCAGCCATAAGGTTCCTCTTAAGTATCGTATGCTGTTTACTCTTGGACCCAAGAATACCCAGATATTTAAATGTCTTATCCTCAACCATTGCATCTATACGACCCTCATTCTCGTTCTCCAATTCTTCGGTTTCTAATTCTCCTCGATTGAGATGCACTGTTCTGCATTTATCTAGTCCGAACTCCATGCGGATGTCATTTGAAAACTGTCCAGTGACATTGATCACTTCTTGCATTTTTTGATTTGAATATGACCATCCTCATCATCATGCATTCTGAATCCATGAGACATGCTATTTAATGTTTGGCTCAATGGATTCATTGCAACACATAACCATAGTGCACTGAAGGTATCCCCTTGAAAGATACCCGTCGTAATGCGACTCGGTCTAGTTGTCCTTGGATGTCCATAATCAAAATACTTGATTCTTGTTCCCCAAAGCACGACCTAAGAGCTCAATGATGCGTAGGCAGGTCTTGTCAATTTTCAAAACTTGAATCACATAGTCATGTAGTACCGAAGAGGACGCTTGCTTGTAGTCAATGTAGGCCATGTGCAAGTTTCTTTGATGTTTCTTAGCCTGCGTCATGGCGACAGCGTCAATGATAGCTAGATCTTTACTGCCTCGCGAGTTCTTGCAACTTCCTTCTTGTGCTTCAGTTAGTATGTTATTCTCACCACAATTATGGTAAACCTGATCTGCAATGACCGCTGTGAGGCACTTATAAATCGTTGAGAGACAGGCGATTGGTAGAAATTCAGATGGATTTCGGGCGTCTGGTTTTTAGGCAACATATGAGTGGTTCCTTTGAGCATATAGTTCGGCATTAGATCAGGGTATTCGATGATCTTCTAGAAACTCTTCGCCAATGCAGTGTGCACACTTGTAAGGTATTTGTACAAGAAGTTGTGCACCATGTTCGGACCTGGAGCTTTTCAATTACTCGATCTTTCCAAAACCGCTTAAACGTCCTAATCTGTGATGGTGATAGACTCCATTACAGGGTTTAATCTTGCCCTTTGTTTCTCTAGTTTCTCTAATTCTACGTTCCTCATTCCTCTTCCTTTCACCTTTTTCTAATACTCGATTTCTATGGAACGGCTCTAGCCTAAAGGTGCCATTTTCGAGAAAAAATCAGTTTATAATATATAAAAATTTCAAGAAAATAGTTCTTGCCCTTATATACTACACCCCTCCCTCATTTCATTTTTTTACTATTAACTATTCAAGATGCCGTCTATACTTGCTTCCTTTCCGTCTTTCAATGACCTTACGGCTCTCGCTATTTCTTCCCATTTATTACTTTCTTCTTTGTACTTTTCAGGCGCGTCGGAGCCGTGTGGGCTGGGTGAGCCTGAGCCCACCCATGAACTTTGATGGGTGGGCAGAGCCCACCCATCAAAATTTCAACTACTTACAGTTTTATAATTGTAAGCTTTTTTTGCATTTCAAATTCATGATTATATTCATTTTCTATTTGGTGAGCCCACCCATAAAAATATTTGTTCCGACGCGCCTGGTACTTTTCTATTTCCTTTTCATCTTCTTTTTCCACCTTCTTTTCTACTCTCCCAAACTATTTCTTGAAGTACCCTCATAATAAGACATATCATATAATAGTTGGATATAGTACCAAAAATATACCTGCGCAGCATTTATCACCAGCTACAAATTGAAATAATTAAAGCATAGGCTTCTAAAATTAAAGGGAATAATTTCTGCGTAAAAAATAAGGTTGAACGCTAATGAACAAAACAAGTAATGAGTGAGTTCTCAAAGAATGTGGTTTATAAGAAACACTGTTTGACAAGAGTGCAAGAAATTCGCTGAGATGGTTCGGTCACATTGGGAGAATGGGTGAAGAACGATTAGCAAAGCAAGTGTATCTAGGAAGGTTGAATGGTAGCGTACCCAGAGGCAGACCAAAGGAAGGATGGATAGAATGTGTGAATGAGACCTAAAGAGGAGAAATTTAAAAAGTCGTAGAAACACAAGAGCTTGTATGAAAAGATGTATCGATGTGAAAGAAGCAAGAGATGTATGTCAGGGTGGGGATGTTTGGAGAGCAATTGTATATAAAAAAAAGCCTGAAATCAACAATTTTGGATACTATTTGGCCCTTATAAAGAAATCGCCTTGCGGAACTCTTTGCGCAAGGTGCCTGCTAGAGAGATCAGGAAGCGACCCGTGTCTGAGCGATGTTGCACAGAACGAGTGTGTCCTTCGAAAGCAGAAACAGGCTGGACCTACGCTGGCTGTGTATTATTTTTATCAGGTCTTGCTTCTTATGGTGACGAAGTGACTCCGTGTACATTCATTCTGCTTAACAATTCAACTAGAATTTTGCAATTGAAAATGTAGAATTAAAATGAAATCAGGTTTTTTTCGTTTGCAAAAAACACGCAATTAATTCTAAGACTGATCTAATACCTTTCCCTGCTTCCTTCTCCTACACATCCCTTGCTCGAAATTCCCCATGTCAACACCCTAATATGGCCTACTGGTATAATAATAATCTGAAAAATAGTGTGCACTAATCAATTACTCAGCCAGAAAATTCCAAAGTCGCTCTACCGCTTCAACATTCAAATGTCCACTCTAAGGTCTGCAGTTGTAGAAAGTGCGCGCAAGTACCGAAGTCAAAAATCTTTTGATTATTTATTGGGTTCTGGTGCCCAGTAGACGCATTTAAGAAGAAGAAACAACCCTCTTTCACCTCCTATTCATTAAATACCGAAAATTACCAGAAAATAAGCGATTCCTTGCAACGAAGAAAGAAAGTTTATACATCAGCCATTTTGTTGACAATTAAACTTTTTTTTGCAATTAATCGTTTTAGGGAGAAAGAATATTGTTTCAACTAATCTTCCTTGTTCTTTTTATTTCTGATGAGTCAATCATGATTTACGCTGCGCACCGCAAAACAACTTTTTTTTAGACCTCTGGTTGATTGTCTTCAACTTGGATATTTATTATTAATTGTGCATACAAATTTTTGTGTTACTTTCTGAAATATGTATTATTCGAACTATGGAACATTCGAAAATGAAGAATTCACAAATTTACGTTTAAAAATTCTCCAATAACAGTTTTTTTTTGGCTTGCAAGTATACCCTACTCCTTACAGTGGTAGACAGTTTATTAGCATAACTTGTGGACCCTGAATTTTAAAATTAACAATAATTTCGGAAAACAAAAGAATTGACCATGACGACACTGTGATTGGTATAGGCAAATGATTTCATGACTCTGAATATTGAGAAGGAATCTAGAACATAAAAAATGTATGGAGATGTGTACAAAAAATTCACATTGTGTAGAAAAGTCGTGAGTTTGATAACTTTTAATATTGCTGCTCCAGAGTTCTGTCAACCTTTTCGATAAAGTTTAGTACATAATAAAACACGCTTTGCCACACATTTTCTCCCATTTCTGTTCTAAAGTAACCAGAGTGTGATACGAGGACAATTGAAAGAAATAAAGGTTTGTCTCTCAAATAATATTTAAATATTATCAAACTCCAATCAATTCACCTGTACCGTGAAGTCCTCTTTATATCATTGTTATATTCAATAAGATTTCTCTTCCGTTTACCAATGTATCAATAGGGCAGTGAAAAATGCTGTGAGTTTTGCTTTTGGACTAGGTTTTGCTGCGTTGGCAGAATTCCCAACGATAAATTCCTAGGCGGAAACATTATGCATAGTTTTTTGTAGTGTGAACCATATTATATATAATTATCCATTATTCTCTAAATTATTGGTATGAAGCAAATGAAAGTTAAACATGATTTTTTCCACCAGAAATTTAGGAAATTTATTTTGTCCCCAGTTTAAAATAATACATTGAACATGCGCAGTCTAATGAGTCAAACGTCTCCCTCAAATCCATAAATATTTCCGGCCTGCTTTTTCTCTCTTTCTCAGTCTTTCTATTCATAATATCATGCAGCACATGAATACTGTTTATGCCTCTTATACTCCTTAAGTATTTCTCATTATTGTGAAGCCGGCATCAACATCATGATTCCATAAATTGTAACCCCTTACCCATTTCATTTCTTAACTATTGGCATCACTTTTACCTCTCACCATATTTCTGGTCGATCCTATTCTCTCCATACCCTCTTGCGCAAAATCTACCTCCACGCCTTCAATTTACTCCATACTTCCGAACATCATTCGGGATTTCATGTATGCTTGTTGCCTTTTCTTGTTTTAATGACTCTATTGCTCTCGTTATTTTCCCCTCTCTAAGATATTCTTGTTTGTCATTCTCTCCTAATACGCTCCATCCTCCCTTCCTTTCACTCGTCAACGCCATTGCAGAATAGTATATTAATGCATCGAGAGCGAAGGCGGGCGTTTGTGCGCTGCGTATGAAGGTAAGCACCGAGGCGCAGGAGGCCTAGCCGAGGCAAAGCTGAGGTATTTAACTTCATACGGGGCGCAAACGACTGTTTTTGCTCGAGGTTCACATACTGCTTTGTCCGACAGCAGAGCGAAAGCGAGCTCTTGCGTTCGATTCGTTTCACAGAAATGGTAGTGAGGTTCACCGAACTTCTGTAAGCGTATACCAATAATCTTCGCTTGAAATATTTTTAGGGATATTTTTTCAAATACTTATTATATTGATTAAATTCCAAAGTTTTCTAGTCCTCCTCCTCCTCTACAGGCGTGAAATTACTTACTCTTGCTTTTTCCCAGTGGAGCGAAAGCGAACACTTTTTCTTCGCTGTCGGACATAATATATTTTCCATTATACATTTTTTATCTCCCGATTATTCTTTTTCTGCCTATTTTTTCCTCATTCGCTACTTTCCATACTTCTATTTCTTTTTTTCTGTTTTCCTCCCTCGACCTACAACATTTTAGTAACCCCCTCTCTTTTCTTTCAAAAAACCTATTATACTCATCGTTTTCTCTACTGGATTCTTCAGCATCGCTATTCCCGTTTTCCCCATTTTCTCAACTTTCTTTTACACTTTCTTCCGACTACTTTACGCCTCGCTCCAGGTTTTTTTTCTCTTCGCTGACTTATTTCTGAACTGTATCATTTTATATTCTCGAAAATCGTCTATACTACTATTTGCATAGTTTATAGACGCTATTTTCAACATTTTTGGAATTTGCAACTAATTCTTTCCAAGAATTTCTGATAAAAAAGAAATGTACCATTTTTATCGAAAAGGCTATTTTCTCAATTTATGTCTTATAGATCAGTAAGATCCATAAGATTATTTGCAAAAACTTGACTTATCTGTCAAAACTAGAAAAAATGTTTGCTTCAAACTAGACGATTCAGATTTTCGTAAAAATCTGAAAAAAATCGAACCCCTCCAAAATTTCATTTCAGAATTTTTTACCAGGGAGCAATTTGTATACATAACATAGAATCATAAAATGATAAAGTAATGTCAAATAAGAGATTCCCATTACTTAACATATTAAGTGATATGATTTGAGGGAATTCATCATAAAATAAGAACCAAAATGCATCGAATGATTGGAAAAATAGGGGAAGACAGGAAAACTTAATGCCCTATGGCGCCTTATACTTTGAAACGACGATCAGCTGAATCACAGAGCTATGAATCTGAGAATAAAAACAACTCAATCTAAATTATAGGTAAAATCAAGAGGTAAACCTATAACTTAAGTTTTACAATACAACCGGATTCTAAGTTAAAGACATTACTACTATGATAAGGGTTACCTGTTTTCATATGAAAGATAGCACCAAAAATTGGCTAAAAATTTATATTAAACACTTTGACTGGAAACTGGAGATATTCGAAATCTGCTGTCCAAAAGAAAAACCTAGTAAGTGACTTGTGCCATAGAGATTACTTTCTCACACAAATATGCCTGAAAATAGTCACTATGGAAAAAGTCACTTACTAGGTTCTTTCTTGGGACAGCAAAAATTGGCATTGATTAGGAAACCAAAGAACAAACTTTTCGCTTATCAAAATTCTTACTTCTCTGTGGCAAGGAATAAAAAACTAAGATGTGCTTACCTCAAGAGTTTTTACGAACTTTTCAAACTGATAAGCATGAGATTTCAAAAATTGCCTAGTACCCTGCCATACCTCTCATCCACTTTGCAGCATAGTCTACAATGATTTTTTTTCCAGGAAGAACAAAATGGCCAGATCGTTTTCACTTATTGGTACTGTTCTAATTTCTCTCTTCTGTACCGTAACAACTGAAAATAATCTTTCGAAGGATGATTTTGATGATTTAGCTAGTTTGCTGCAAATGAAAGACATCGCTATCGACACCGTGATTGATTATCTGCAGGAGTATGAGAAACGATTGGCCACTCTCAGGAAGTAAAACATGACATTTTGTTTTTTTCTTTAAACATCCTGTACGATCTCTCATTTTCGGAACGAAGTTCCTTATATGAGGGTAGAGAGATTTCGTGATTAGGGACCCATTTCATATAATTATTTTGGAACCGTTACGCGGCGAAGTCATAAATTAGCGGTACACTGACAGCGTTATTTACTTCAGAATCTGATACCGGTTGAAATTTTCACTTTTGAGAGGGATATATGACACCCGTTGAAATATTTACGATCGTCTTTTATGACCTACAGATTTTACGAGAATGCGACTTCTTGATTCCGCTGAATTTTCAAACAATTTTTAGGAAATTGGATACGGTTTACGACATATAGATTCTACGAGAATGCAACTTCTTGCACTTCGGAAAATTTTCAACAAATTTTCACTCATTGGATACCTTATTGTTATTAGCTTTACAAAAAAGTTCGAATCTCAAAAATTGGACTACTTTTGCGATTTTTGCTATTTTTCATTATCGTTTCGTTACAGAAGTAAAACCTAGTATAACGTTAAATATTTTTAAAAAACGAAAAGAAGTAAACGTGTCATAGTGTCACGCGTGAGGAACGAAGTTCCTTCCGTCGCCTAACAAATACTGAATATAAACGTTCCTCAAATAATT
>WSXT02197598.1:0-19064 GCA_011762715.2 Neuroterus valhalla
ACTTATCGTAAAAACGATACAATAGAGACACCACGATGCGCACGGGACTCGAGTGCCAGGGTTATGAGCGTACCGTAGTACTCAACCCTTATTTTCATGAATACAAAATTCTAGGCCAACAACTTTGATCTATATGGCCCTATAGGCGAAATCCCGGGCTTCATTTTGAGATTGAAAAAATGAAAAAAAAAATTGTTTCTATTTCCGGGAATCAAAACTGTAGCAGACAAAATAATATTCAATCGCCATTAGAAGAACTAAAAATCACCGAAATAGACAATATCCTTGAAAATCTCAAAACTTTTACTCCCTCCCCCTCAGTTAATATAATTTCAAATGAAGAAATTTTTTTTCCATTACTACTATCCAGTAGCACAACACTTGGTCCAAGTTTAACTCAAATCAGACAACTTCGATGTTTTGAGCGGGTACACTTTAGGAATAATGCCCCATATGAATGACTGAAAGATCTATGCTTCTGGAAAAAAACATCTCATAGATTCTCTTAGTATCATCGAAGGGTGCACACGAGAAATCAGTATGGACTTTGAATTGGATATGTGTGTCAAGATTCATCTGAAACGTGGACGAATAGCAGGCATTGATAAGGACCCTGAGCTTATGGACGGAAGTACTATCAGACTTCTTAGCGCTGAAGGGACCTACAAATACTTGGGCGTGCCTGAGAACCGCATCCAGGATACAACACCAGTGAAAGAGGTTCTCCAAAGGAGATACAAACACCTTCGGCGGATTTGGTCGTCTAACCTGTCGTCGTTGAACAAGATACCTCCGACTAAAATGCTTGTCGTCCCAGTTCTACTCTATTCGTTTGGGGTGGTCCTCAACATCAGAAGTTAGGACAGTGATTCACTCCATCAAGATGCCTCACTTCTAAAAACACAGATTAAAAAAGCAGAGACCATAAACTTTCTCAAAAAAACATGAGGACAAGGTGATGCACAGAAACTTTTACGAAATTGTGAAGATCAATCCTCGTCACATGAGTCAACGTTTGCTTCCTTTAAATCATCTGGACTCAGTCGGAGAGTTTCATTTCCGCGTGACAGGACGCACTATGTAGCGGAATTGATAATGGCTGCGCAAAATGGAAAACATGTTTCAAAATTGGGGGATATCGGATATACAGAGATTTTCGAGGTCGATGAATTTGATTCCAGTGTCGAAATTTCAAAAAACAAAATGACGGATGAGTTATAGTCAAAAATTCCTGAAAAATTGGTTTAATCTTTGCAATTATGAGTCAATGTAGTTGATAGTAGATATGTAAGGGTTCTCAAGGTCGCTGGATTCGAATCTAAAGACAGAATTTCGAAAAACAAAATGGCGGATGAGCTACTGACAAAAAGTTTACAAAAATCGGCCTAATGTTTGCAATTTCATTTCAATATACTTGATAGAGATGTACAAGGTTTCTCGAGGTCGCTGAATTCGATTCCGAAGTCGAAATTTCAAAAAATAAAATGGCGGATGAGTTATATTCAACATTTTTCGAAAAATTGGTTTAATTTTTGCAATTATGAATTAATGTAGTTGATGGAAGATATTTAAGCGTTTTTTAGGTCGCTGGGTTCGAATCTGAAGACAGTATTTCGAAAAAAATGGCGGATGAGCTACTGACAAAAAGTTGTAAAAAATCGGCCCAATGTTTGCAATTTCATCTCAATTTACTTGATAGAAGATATACAAGGGTTTTCGAGAGCGCTGAATTCGATTCCACAGTCGAAATTCCAAAGGACAAAACGGCAGATGAGTTATATTAAAATCAAATAAAACCGAGAAATACGAATTTCATTGTTCGAAAAAAATAATAGCAGCTATCGCGAGGTTTTTTTCGCTAAAAATTAATTTCGATTCTCATATTATCCCGAAGGGGAGTTGGCTTATTGGTATAATAATAATAATAATAATAATAATAATAATAATAATAATAAGTTGGTAGCTCTAAAAAAGCATCCAGAGGTGACCTAAGTTGCCTTCAACAAACTCTGCTGCTGTGTAATGACAGCATCATCATGAGACGAACTTTATATCACACCAATAATAATCATCAGGCACTTGACTTAGTCCGTGACTGGTGATAAAACACCGGGCAAAAAAACCCGAGCTTAACTTTCGACAAGATAATAATAATATGTGAGTGCTTTAGGTAAGACGCTCTAAAAATTCAAAATCAGATTATTAAATTATTATAATCATAAATAGTACTTATCTCAAAAATGATTTGGCGGGTATAAAACTTTTTCAGTTTTATCTGGCTAAATGAGTCCGAAAAATTGGAGAAAAAAACATTTTTGCGCTGAATATGTCTAAATAATGTTGAAAATTTGTGATTGATAAGACTGTAAGATTGTTGAAGAAGCAACGTAGAACGTCTAAGATTTGTAGAAAAAATGAGAAAGAATAACACGGGCCGACATTTGCATGAAAAATATTGCAAATATGTATCCATTTAATGTCAATATAGCAGGAACTATACTTCAAATGCTAAGACAATCTCAAATACCAAAATCCAAGATATTCCGAGTTTTTTCTATTGTTTAAAAAAAATCATTCAACTATAAGAGACTATCTTAAGATGGAGTATAAATGTCCGATATTTTTTGTGTAAAAATTGATAATCTCAGTGTAGAAGGATCTCTGGTCGGCTAATCTACATTATTACACGAGGATTAGTGCCTTATATTTGCCCTTCTAAATTACCTTTGAATTTCATGTAGTAGATGAATCGTATTTTGATGAAAAATCGTATTCACGTAGTTACACTTGGAAATTTCCTTGAAAATTCATGCTTTTTCAATGGATCTAGATTATTTTGAAGAAAATTCAACTACTTCGTTTGTCGAGATTTACGTAGGAATTTCTAAAAAATCTTTCCCATAAAATGTCGATCGGTCTAAAATAACATTGTCACGAAGGCCCTTTCTTCAAGGGGCGAGTAGACTCGAAGACTCGATAGGAAACTGATGACTTTAACGGTCCCATTATTACGCGTTGTTTTTTTTCAAATTTTTATGAAGTATAATTGTCCAATAATTTTTGTATAAAAATTGATAATCTCAGTGAAGAAGGATCTCTAGTCGGCTAATTTACATCATTACACGAGGATAAGTGCTTTATATTTGTCCTTTCAAATTGCCCTTGAATTTTATTAAGTAAGTAAAGTGTTTTTTGTTGAGAATTCGTAGGTTTTTTGCAGTTGCATTTAGAGGTTTTTCTTGGTAAATCTTGCTTTTCTTCAACGAATCTGAATTGCTTTGTGCAGGATTCATCTTGTTCGTATGTGGGCAGTCTTGTTAAAATGTGTGTTTTCTTTTTTTTTTTTTCGTAAGAGGTGACAATTCTTATTATAAGAGAGCTCCTAGTCACTGAATCTGCACGATTATACAAGGGTGAGTGCCTTGTTTTTTCGTCCTTTTTATTTCCCCCGAAGTTTTATTTGGAGAATCTTCTCGGTATGTTGGGAAGTAGATTTATCCTTTGTGGTTGGAATCAGAAGTTATTCCTTTTGAAGTCACGTTCTCGAATGAAGCTGGATTGTTTTGTTCAAGATTCAGATAAATTTTCAAGTGACCCTTCGCGCAGTCGAGGCGAGGACTGAATGGTAAACACATGCCCATATCACTCTCCTAAATACGCGTTTACAAATAAGAGTTTCTTTTTCAACTGTTCGCGGTACCGAGCCTGGTCTATTCTTCCTAAATGACCAAACTGCAGGAGATTGTGGTACCCTCCTCAGTACTTAACTGAATATATATTAACTCGTTTTGTTCTGGCTTCATTTGTTTTTACCTCTTCCCTTTCGTACCTTCTTTTTTCACCTTTCTTTTGTACCTTCCTTTTTGTACCTCCCTTTCGTACCTTCCTTTTGTACCTCCTTTACATGACTGATGTTTGGTGGTGACTGACGTTATGGATTGATATACCACTATATAACGAATTAGCTCTTTGTTCGGACATGACTTTATTAACGGAACATTTTCTCACTTGAAGTTAGTGCTTGGGTGGATAATTTACACAATGAAAAATACAAACTATAATGTAGCCACGAATGACAGAACTGCTGCTTTCTTCAACGGACCGCGTGCCCCCGGAAAAGTTTCAGGTGATGAATAAAGACTGGATTTGTAGAATGCCAGAGGTGTAAATGATCTAAAGGAAAATGAATAGCAGGATACTATGCGCATAAGGAAGCTTGATATTTTGTGCGTGCCGGAAACAAAGAAAAAGGGATGTGAGAATAATAAGGTGGAGAATGGTCTCGAACTCTGGTCAGGAGTAGACAAGGTATCACATGGTAGTCAAGGAATTGGTCTAATCATGAATGAGAGAGCAAAGGCGCATGTCAAAATGTACGAGTGAGTATCTCCTAGATTATTATGGGTTAGAATGAAAGTGGGAAGCCCTCAACGAGAAAAAAGGAGCATATTCGAGAATGTTGAATATTGGAGGTCTTAGCAATATGGAAAGGACTAGGGTCAAAAATGATTATAGGGATAAAAAAAGGAGAGCAAAGATCCTAGTAGAAGAGAGCGAGGATAAAATCAAAACGAAAGAAGATACAAAAATGCAGATTGATTTTGAAGGAAATAAGAAACTATTTTGGAAATGGGTTGAATAGACTAGAAAAGGAAATACTAGCACTGAGGTAGTCGGAATTGAGAATGCTGATGGTGGAATGGTATGGGATTCGGACAAAGTGAAAGACTGTATGCGGGATTTCTTCAAGAAGCTGTATGAAGGTGAAGTCGCTGAGCACGACAACAGTGACACTGACACGAATACGTTACACAATTCCGATGCAGGTGGCGGAAGCAGAATCGGTATCGACATTATTTCCGTAATCAAAAAACTAAAGAATAGTAAGGTTGCCGGTGTGGATGGTATTACCTCTGAAATGCTTAAGTTCGGTGGCGGATATTCGTTTGTGTGGTTCTGTGAATTTGTGAATAATTTATGAATAGAGCTCAACTTTAGGAAGCCCTAAAAGAATATGGTGTGACTAAGTGGCTTCTGAAAGCAATACAAGCAATGTATAATGGTAGAAAAGCAAGTGTGAGAGTAAATTGACAACTGACCGATTGGTTCGATATTAGGCAGGGCGTTTGTCAAGGATGCGTTATGTCCTCTTGGATTTTCAATATATACATGAAAAAATGTCTGAAAATGGCTCTCTTTGACGAGGAAGGTGTTGATCTTGGGACAGTGAAGGTCCGCGACCTTGCATTCACAGATGACACGGCAGAATCAGCCGATGATTTGCAGATGATGTTGAGCAGACTGGATACCAGCATGAAGAGCATGGGTCTCAACATTAACGTGAATAAAACAAAAATGATTGTTTTTGAAAGTAAGGATGTGAAAGCGAAATGCAATTTTACCCTAAACGGATAGAAGATAGAACAAGTTGATAATTTCGTGTATCTTGGAAGTTTATTCACTTCTGACGGGGAGATAGATGCAGAGGTTTCTAGACGTATAAATGAGGGAAGAAAGATTTTAGGCAGTGGACGGGGTATAACTGAAAGTGAAAATGTATCAAATGAAACTAAAATTGCTATATATAAGCGAGACCTGGACGAATCAAGAAAAGGACAAGAGCAAACTTAACGTGATCGGCATGCAATTCGTGCGTAATATGAACGGTAAAACGCTAATGGACAAAGTGAGTAATGAGTGAGATCTCAAAGAATTTGGTGTAGAAGAAACGCTGTTTGACAAGAGTGAAAAAAAATTTGCTGAGATGGTTCGGTCACGTTGAGAGAATGGATGAAGAACGATTAACAAAGCAAGTGTATGTAGGTAGGGTGAATGGTAGCGTACCCAGAGGCTGACCGAAGAAGGAATGGATAGAATGTGTGAATGAGACCCTAAAGAGAAGCATAAAGAGCCGTAGAAATACAAGAGCTTGTATGAAAAAATGCATGGATGTGGAAGAAGCAAGAGATGTATGCCAGGATAGGGATGTTTGGAGAGCAAATGTATATAAGAAAAAAAGTGAAGCCTGAAACGATTTTGTATACTAATTGGTCCATGTAAGGATATCGCTTAGTGGATTATATTAATGGCTTTGCGAGACTCTTTGTACAGGGTATTTGCTAGAGAGATCAGGAAGCGACCCGTGTCGAAGCGGTGTTGCACAGGAAGCGAGTGTGTATTTTTATGTTCGCAAAAAACACGCAATGAATCCTAAGACTGATCTAATACCTATTCCTACCTCCTTCTCTTACACATCTCTTGCTCGAAATTTTCCATGTCAATTCCTCTTCCAAATCATTACCTATTAATCCCTCATTCTCCAGTAGTATAAAGGAGCTGGAATAAGACGAGTTACGCTCACCCCGAAAGGGATTTGGCTTAATCGTATAATAATAAAAAAAAATAAGTTCGCGATTGAAAAACTTTTGTTCCTTGAAAATCACGAATTTTTTTAATTGTATAAAACCAGAAAGGGGGTCACAGGATGTGAAATTTTTTTTCGTAGTTTATAACAACTTTAACTATCAATAAATGCACTTTATTGCATGGAATATGACATGGCATTTTACTTATGCAATACAATTTTACTTATTTCCAAGCAAACTGTAATATTGTAAGTACCTCAAGGAATAGAAGCCATTTTTCATAAGTAAAATCGGTTAATCGTGCTTATTTTGACGTCGTTATAAAGTTAATCAAACAACATATTGACCTACCTGAGGATACACTTTGACTCTTAGAGCATAAGACTACCTTAATTCAAAAATTAGAAGTCAATATCCCAAATTTTTTTTTGGGGCATTCGCGCAGCTATTCTCGACTCTACTACATAGTGGGATTGTGTGATTTCTACCTTAGCATACCGTAGGTTCAGGGCGTGTCTCATGCTCCCTGAGCACATATGGCACCCTGTCGCGACTGTCGCTTCCGCACGCAGTCTTCTGGCTGCGAAACTTGGACCTTTTTAACTAAATTTCGAGCATTGAGTTAAAAGTTGAACGTATTTTCAGCAAATGAGAAATTTTTTGTTATTGAATGTGATCGTTTATTATTATTACTTATTTATTTGAACTGAGCTACAGCAGCGTGTAGCCGGGTTTGCTAGTAGAGTGTATATTGCAAAGATGAATAATGAATTTCATGATTCTAATAAATGTCAATTATTATAATATTAGATTCGTTATACAGGGTCTCCATGGTTTTCCATGCTTCATAAAAGTAAAGGAGTACTACTCATGTGCGATGTACATTAGTTGAAAACATTGAAGTAATGTTCAATAAAAATAAATATATTAAGAAATATAAGATGGAAGTATACAAAAAGAAGCTTATGATAAGAGAAAATCCTCTCTACTCTGGTGTAAGAATGAATTAATTAATTAAAAAAAGGGGCCTAAAACTCAGCTCTCCTTGTCACAGTCTCATTTTGAATGAGAAGGTATTGGTTTTATGGGAAAATTGACTTTCGCGGATTTGATGAAATCTCCACGTTTTGAGACCCCCTGAATCAGAAAAAATGGTTTTTACGAAGGTGTCTGTCTGTAGTCAGTAATCTGTGTACCCGATAACTTTCGAAAGAATGATCGGATTGGATTTCCCTTTGGCACACATTTTGAGGGACCAAAAAGACAGGTCTACTTCGTTAACCAGCTATTTTGGATGAAAAATTGAAGAGAGGGAGCATTTTGAACATGTTTTTGGACTTATTTCTCAAGACTCAAAAAATGTAATTACAATATCTCGTAGTACGTAAAAAGTGAAACAATTTATCCCAATAATTTTTTCCGATAAAAACAAAATTTTCAGCGTTATGGTATTTCAAAAATTCAAAAATATAAAAGAAAATGAGAATTTTTAGCAAAATACGGCAAGATTGAAAAGAAAGTCAGAAAGAAAAAATGTCCCTTCTTGTGAGCCCCATAAGATCGTGATCACAACTTTTTGAATATTCTCAAAAAATCGGAAATTCTAATTTTGATCGCACAAAAAATAATGAAAAATAATCTGTAAACTCAACAACTTTCGAAAGAATGATCATATTCGATCGTGCTTTGGTACCCATTTTTAGGGGACAAAAAGGCAATTCAAATTCGCTAACAACTATTGTAAGTACGGTTTCTTGCAGCGGGTAAAAAGTGAAACAATTTATCCACATGAAATTTTTTTTGATAAAAACAAAATTGTCAGAGTTGTTGCAGTCTCTTTTTGGCAGCCCTCCAGGATGATCTTTACAACTTCTCGAGCTTTCTCGAGAAATCCAAAATTCAAATTTTGGTCGCACGAAAAATTATGAAAAATAGAATGATTCATTTTTTGGTCAAACTATGCAAGGTACGGAAGAATATAAATGGACAAAAATTGTGGACCAAAAAAGATCAACAAATCTGGTAGAATTGACACTTTGGTAGGACAAGTAGTTTTTGTTTTATTCATAAAAAACCACATTAAAAATGAAAAAATTGAATTTCTGGACCATTGACACGAGCTAAGGAAAAAACGAAAGAGACACTAGCTCTTTACCAGAAAAATATCTTTAAATGTGTTGTAAATCTTTTTTAACAGGTTAGGTAGTTTCCACTCCAATCAGGGAAAATAATCATAAAAATGAAATAGTATACTGATTATCAATGAACTGAATTTTACATGCTTATTATTTTCACCTTCTCTCTTAAGGTACATTTGAATCTGTCGCCTTATTTCACTTATAACGGAAACTAGAACATGGCGGTTTGGAACTTTAAGTGATATACTGCGAATAGCAGACGACGCCTCTGATAGAAGCGCAGCTTCGTGTGTCTCCATGCTCACTAGCGCTCCTAAAGGCCACAAGTGAATGTCGCCGTCCTCATATGTTGCTTACGGAGCTGATGGGAGGTGGGGATCTGATAACTTTACGGGATTGACCTAATTTAAACTTTTTAATGTTACAACTTATATACCTTCTTGCTAATGACATAACATATTATGTTTCAGGTGTTATTTTTCTGCATTGATGTATTCTCTGTTCTACTGTTTTTAAAAAATTTTTTGCATTATTTTCCTTTCACGTGCCTGGACCTATTTTCCTCTGCTTGCTTGGATATATGCAGTTAAGCATATAAGTGAGGTTTCAACCTCTGACATCAACCAGTCCATATTCTATAAAATGCTTAGATCCCTTCTAGAAAATATTCATACTTTGCAAGTATTTTCAAGATTTATTAGATATATTGTAAATCTGAAAATATGATGGAATTCAGAGTAGCAGCAGCTTATGGAAGTCTTCTGCTGTGACTGCAGTTCCTTTGATAACTGAAAAACCCTTCGTATTTTCCGTAGAAGATAATTTTTTAAACAATCAGGCTTAACTTTTTGCTTATGGACATTTGCTTTTGGAATGATCTTCATACAAGCCAAATCAGTGCATGGTATTTCAAGCCTAAAACAAATCCTTTAGGTCGAAAAACAAGTCCCCTAGGCATTTTTGAAGTCGAAACTTCGGAAAACCACTTTTCAAATAAAGGCGTCTGAATTTGGCGAATGTCGTAAGCACACATTTTGGATAAGAAAATTATTAATAATGATGGAATAGGAAATAATGATTTTTGCACCAGTGTAGAGGAAACTTCTTGTGTCATATTTCTATAAATTTCATCAGCTGAGATTTTCACTGTAATCTGTATGAAAATTTAGGGCTTAAATATGTCTAATTATTATACTTCAATATTGAATATTAAAACAAAAACAAAACTGATTTAGACAAAATAAAATGAGATTAGGGTATTGCAAAATATTCATTAGTTTTCATCACGTGGTGCTGAAATAATGGAGGAAGCCACAAGAAAAATTACAGAAGGCGTATGGAAGAGCACGTGAAGTTGATGTGGACTATATTATAATAAAATGAATTTATATTCACTCACTTGTTTTCATTGATCATGGGAGCGATGTAAAGTGGAAGTGTGTGACCTGGTGGGATCGACGCAGAGACCATTTTTTTTCCTCCAACAAGCGCTTGAGATTGACTAGCATAAATATCTAAATTCACTGGTGTACTAAGTTTCTGCGTCAGCAGAATTGGCATATCTGTTAACCTGTCAAGCAGATCTTTTTTTTCATGACGTATGTGCATCTTCAAAGTATAGTCACCTTTCTCTATCTTTTGAACTGTGTACTACGAAAAAAATCATTATTTTTGTAATGTTTGGACTACATCACAGTTATTCTTGAAATTCAAACACTAGTTCGGCAAGAGTTCATGAATTGAGATTTCATCGAAAAAAGTGTCACTTACGAATTTCGCATTGCTGAATTTTATCAAAGAATTATAGAAAATCATTATGGGTACTTACTTTGGAAGGATAAGCATCTCCACAGCAAATCAGTTGTTTATTACAATCGTAAATCATCCATAACTGGCTTTCATATTCGTTTTCGTACAACAAGTCGCTAAATAAAGCGGCATTCGGAGTAATTTCCGTAGCTTTTGAAATATGGAATGTGTAAGTTAGCTGCAGTTCGTATATTTGACGTGCTGGTGGGATGACATCTCGTTCTCGTAAAGGTGCAATTTTTGAGTCCGTGGGTCTATAAAAAGTCCGATGAAATCAATAAATTAACAACGCTAATCAAACCCTAATATTAATTTCATATTTACCTTAATACTTGAACGGAGGATTTTAAGGAACAACTTGGCACGACCTCTTCATTCCTCAAAGAACTACGTAGGTCAATGCGATTGTAACCGTCCCCAGCTTGCATAGTGAGGTCGCCGTTCAGCATACGAATGCCGTGAAATTCTAGGGAGTAATCGATTATTATGTCGCCCAAATTAGCCCAATACTTTGCCACGGCCACTTCCAGAATAATTCCACCCTGCGAAAAAAAATTATTGCGATTCAATAAAATGTTTAAAATTAAATAGACCGAATGTTTCTTCATAATTTGTATTACATCTAGGAAAAAAAATAAAAATACCTGTACAGCAAACCCTTGAATGCTTTCCGACTGCGACGTGACGTTGATCATTTTGTTTACTTCCAGATGTTTGCAAGACAGACGGGGTTTTAACTGGAGGGTGTGAGTGATGAATCTCCCACTTTTTTCTTTTTCAGTACCCTTTAATTTTAGGACTGTAAAATAATGATATATTTGCTACTGTTATGAACTAGACAAAAAAATAGGTCACACTGAAACAAGTCTGTATAAAATAATTTACCTGCCCAAGTTGCATCTTCGGGGACAAGAATGAAATGTCTAACGATAGTATTGGGTTTAAATAATACATCGGTGTAGTTTATATCCGGAAGAACAGCAGTCTTAGGGACAACTGAAGGTTGAACAATGGTCACAGGAATACGGAAAACAGGCCCTTTGTCGACGTTAGAAACGTCATAGGCTCTAATACTGCAATATTGATAATCCACTCGGTATCAGTAAGTCAATTAATAATCAATACACATTTAAGAATAATATTATATAAATTTACCTAGTTGAATGAACACCTTCAAGTAAAGTAGAACCATCTACCCTAACAGCGAATGCTCGAGGCATGTGCATTAGATCAAAGTGAGTTGGAAAGTGAACCCAAGATGCGTCCGAGACTAAAGATAACTTTATATTAAAGTCTATCTTTCGAGAAGGATCTGTATTATCAGTATCCAGGAAGATGGGTTCTACGACGATGGCAATATCTTTTGGTCGATCTATTACGCCCGATCTTAAATGGATTCCTTTTGAACTGTTGACGCCGCAACTAATCGAAAACCTGACGTCCCTTTCTGGACTCTCCGCAAAAGAGACTAAGTTCTCGAAGGCTCGCTCCACTTGCAGTAAACCTGAACCTTGAGCAAATGAGTCAATACTGTTGACGTACAGAGCTGTGTTTTCGAGTGCCCGCTTTATACTGTACGGAGAAAAGGGACACTTCTTTGCCAGAAGTCCTGAAATAAGTACAGCTGGAAGAAAAATATTTAAAATCAATTAGAAACCTCAAACATTATCCGGTTTAATACGAAGCGAGGTTCAAGATTTTTTCTGAATGAAGCAGCAGGCCCTTGCGCTACGCGCTTGTATTTGCGCGTCCAATCTCAATGCGGGATTTCATCTTAATTTTTTCTTCAGATAGTATAAAGATTGCAACTTAAATCAGGAGATGAAATTGGTTTTTACTTTGATTTCGAATAAGGTTTTCGGAGCATCTGTGTCCTTTACGATTACATTTTCATTGCGATATTCGCGCTTAATAATTGGGTTATACAGACTATTCTGCTTGAGAAATAAAACGAATTAGACAAAATAACATGGAATATAAGAAGTAGGTATGTTTTTGGACAAAATATTACACATTTGTTCTGAAAATAACGCGAAAGAGATTTAAATTTTGCGCTATTTATAAAACGTATTGTACAAATAGTGAATATTACAATATTTCTCTGTGAACGATGTGACAAACTTCAGGAATATTCAGTATTTGCTGAATGCAGATAAGTTCAAGCATTTTTCTTGAGCTCAAATTTAGAATAGAAAAGAGTAAGAGAATTCGAGAAAGATATAAAAAAAATTGCAATGTATTTTATTGAAAATTTAAGAAATTTGAAATCGGAGGAAAATTTTATTCGAACTTCTATTCAACGAGCAACAATCGAGTTCTTATCTGATATTCCTGGACACTGAAATTGGAAATCAAGATTTCAATGATTGAATTTGGACTAACACCCTCAAATGCGTGTCGAAATTGAAAAAATAAAACACACTGAAGGAAAAGAAAGAAATATGAGAAGGCGACCTCTGAAAAACAGTTTCGGTGCTTACTCAACACTCTTTTCAAGGTGAGAAACTCTTCAGCAGGTCAAAGCCGATGAGGAAACCTTAGGATGCTCTCTCCCCGCAAATCCAACTATAGACTGAAGCTCAATGCATGGCATGAAAGTGATATGGAGATGTTGTTTCCGTAGGTTTCGACCAGTGTTTTATTGTAAAATTGAGAGATGGATAAGGAAATTGTGGATTTTCTGGTCATTAACATAAACTTCTTTATTGGAGCAAGGAAACGTTTCGGCTGCTTCGTGCAGGCCTCTTTAGTAACATTGAAAAATTTTGTTCATCATTCTGTCAATATTTATATTTTGTTAGGATATAACCACATATCTACTGTTCCTAGATAAGAGATAAAATTGACAATTCACAATAGAACAAAGACAAACAAAATAGAAGCAAACACGTAGTATTGCAATTTGAAGATAGAAGAAAGAAACCTTCAAAGCACACACTGGTAACAGTATATCACAGCATAATTGGTAACATGAGAAAAACAGGAATCAATTTGTTTATGTTACAAATCCATCATAAACTTCTTAGGATGTGTATATCTGTGGATTGGTGGAGAGAAATGAAAATTATTTATAAAAATGGTGGAGAACTCACATGTCAACCCTAATCTACAGATAGAACTGACTTACCAAAAAAGGTTGTAGTATAAGGATGAAGAAAACTTACAATACGTTGCGCAAAAGAAAACCAATATGGCAACTACAAGTAGCAGGAAAAATTGAAACATAATATAGATGTCACAATTAGACGTTGGATATAGACGTTGTGTAACAGCAGAAAAAACAAGATAGCGACAAAGTTTTTTCGGCGGGTACGAAGACATGTGTAAAATTGAAAGGAGAAAACAAAAAAACATCATAAAAGTATTGATGACCGTATCAAAAGCTATATAAGTTTCGAACAATGTCTTATCAGATCAACATAAAGATTACTAATATTTTGTTTCAGATATTTTATTAATTGAGTTCTGGTTTTTAAACAAGTGAAATATTTATCCAAAGAGTCGTTTTCTGTAATTAAATTTAATGGCAACAATCTTTGTATTTTTGGAGTCGCATTGGTGGTCAAAAACATGTGAATGCTGTACAAGAGAAGTACCACGATCATCATGTGTACAATCATTCCTACGTTCTGTAAGTCGAACATAAAGGCATCGTTCAGTGTCCAACATAGCAGCCATCACAATCAGAACAGTTAATCATATAGATGATATGTGTAAATTGTTTGAGCAAAGTTTTTATGTTACGACTAAATTCAAAGATAAACGGTATTTTTGCAAATTTCAATATTAGTTTCTATGAGACTTGTATGTGACAATTTTACAGATCTGTCTATTATGTTGTTAATAACACTGATTTTATATTTGATGTCTGCGTAAGAAAGAAAATTAAGACATCGACCAGACCATGTAGGTTTCCTGTACCAGTTTATGATAACACTTTCATCGACTCTAAAAATAGTGAGATCTAAAAAATGTATTTGGTTGTTCTTTTTAATTTCAACAGTGAAATTTAATTTTATATGGTAGTTGTTAAACCTGGTAACAATATCACCAATCATATCGTCGGGAATGCAGGTGGAGATGTCGTCAACATACCGGAAGAAGAAAGTGACATATTAAAGGAACATGTGCTAGAGTTTTTTGTTCTATACGCTCGAGAACTAAATTAGCAAGAGCAGGAGAAATAGGATACCTCATAGGGATACCACATATTTTTTTATAGAATTTACCATTAAATTTACAATAAGAGTTTTTTTGACCGATTATAATCAATTTTAAAAATTTGGTTTTTGGAATAGAAGTGTGTTCTGAGATCTCAGGCCAGTTAATTTAAATACAGATAATGATAAGCGTGTGAGGGATGCTGGTGTACATGGATTCAATATCCAAAGGAATAACCTCATGATTATCAGGTATAACGATGTTGTCAACTTTGTATATATTTCGAATAGATTCGGATGGAAATTTTGAAAGATTATGATGTGGAGCATCATAAAGGCAATAACCGGTCTTATTGAAGTATCTGGTTTGTGTGTTTTAGCTAAACCATAAGAACTGGGAGAGTGACCATGGTGACATTTTAATCCCCTGGCAACCTCACAGTTCAAATGATTTTCCTTCATACCTCGCTCGAAAGTACGTTCTTTCGGCATCGATTGTGAGGCAGAAAGTCTGAATTCAGGCATTGATAGAACTACACTCCCGCCCTCTGTAACACCAGGAGCAAAAACTTACTCTCGCGCACCGATACTCATTTCACGAGACTCTCGTTGCTGCCGTCAGCCAGAATCATTACTGCTGTTCTCCTGTACAATGGAAAAACCTAGATTCATAAAAAAATACAAAATGAACGAAATAAAAGAATCATTGTCTTTTGACGAAATCATGGACAAGGAAGAGGTTATAAAAGATTCAAAATTATTTCTTTTGAATATGTGTGATAACACTTGCTTTTGTAAATGTATTCGATGCCTGCCCCCGACCAGCAACACTCGCTTCGCTCGTGCTGCAAGTCGGGGCAGGCATCAATACATGCTATAATGTACATACATTGTTTAAAAAAATATGATTCTAAGCCGTACTCTCGACCGGGTATGAAGAAAAACAGTATACACTAGGCAGGCAAAAGTTTAAAAGCCCTGAACTGCGAGATATGATGCCCTTGGCTTCGCCTCAGGCACCATATCACGCAGTGCAGGAATTTCAACTTTCTGCGCTTGTAGTGTAATATACTATTTATTAAGAGAATCTTTGAACAGATCATTTAATTCATTTCGAATAATATTGGTAGGATCTTTAGGAATATCAGTATAGGTATTCTTATCATTAAGTACAGCATTACATTTTTCAATATAATGACTCTTGCACATCACTACCGTGGCCCTACTCTGATCAGCATCAGTAATTATGATATCTTTATTCTGAATTGCAAAATCTTTTGTTTTAGAATCTAAATCTTAAAAAATTCTATCCTTTATTGAGATGAAGTGATTGTCAAGATATTTCTGAACTGAAGAAGGGATATTTGTTCTAAAAAATGGTATGTCTTCCTGAGGAATGTATGATAAGATCTTTTCTCCTACACGAGCTCCAATGGAATTTAAATTTCCTTTGCAAAATGAAGCATGGGACAAACCTAGAGCTCTATCAACTAAGTTACCTTGATAAGTTATAACAGAAGGCTCTGTTTACCATCCGCAAACCAAGAAATCTACTGCACCGACCGACTTAACTAATCAACTCTTCGAAACATATTTTACATCATTAGGACAAGATGAAATTCATTGAATACAAATTTCTGTGTAAAAACGACCGCACCGTAGCTCAGTTGGGAGAGCACTCGTCGGGATAGCAAGAGGTCCTGGGTTAGGTTTCCAGCGGAGCGGGGAAGGTGTTCCTTTTTCAGAGAAAGTTGCACTTACTTTCTTGATTGAATTGTTGTTGCAGTAGATTTCTTGGTTTGCGGATGGTAAACTGAGTCTCCTGCTATAACTAATGAGGGTAACTAAAATGAAAATCTTAGAAAAAATTCCAGAATTATGTATGTACATGTATAGCTAGAAAACGTATAGTTTCTGTGAGAAGAAGATCGACAGACCGCACTTGAGCTTAGTTGGGAGAGCACTCGTCTGGATAACAAGATGTCCTGGGTTACGGATTCCAACGTAGCGGGGAAGGCGTAATGACGTAAATGACCAATAAAAATGAAAACTGAATTAGAATGAAAAATTGCAGTATTGTCCAGAATTTCAGGACTCTTATCAGTTATATGATTTTATAAATACCTTCATTCTTTTCTCGGAAACCACATATTTAAGGACCGACATTAGCTAGTTACCGATTTAAAATTTGGAGTCCAAATCTCGAAACTCAAATGAAGAGAAAAAAAATCTTTCCTCCATTTTGAATTTGAGATTCAGATTTCTAACTCAAAAGTCCCCCGAGTAGTAATCATCAGTCATATCAATTTTTTAAAGAATTTCTTCTCCTTATATTCGATTATTTATTGATTATTCTGAACTTCTGATATCGAGTTCAAAATCGGCAATCCTAAAAACCCCCAAATAGTGATGATGAGTCATATCGGGATCATCTTGGGATTTTCTTCCGCCATATGAAATTTGTCATTTAAAATGTTGTCTTCAGATTTTGAATCAGCGACCCCAAAAACTCCATAGCAGCCATTACTAGTCATATCCGATCCGTCTAAAGATTTTTCTCTGTTGTATTACATCCGAAATTTCCACATATGGCTTCAGATTTGAAATCAGTAACCCCAAAAACTTCAAGTAGTAATCATTAGTCATATCAGGCTCATCTTAGGATTTTTGTCCGCCATATCAGATTCACCATTTCGAATTCTGAAATCAGATTTGAAATTAGCGACCCCAAAAACCTTCAAGTAGCTATGATTAGTGATATCCGGCTTATCTTAAGATTTTTTACGCCATATTAGATTCGTCATTTTTAATTTCGATTCCGGATTTGAAATCAGCGACTTAAAAAACCTATAAGTAGTAAGCATTAGTAACATCGGGTTATATTACGAACTTTGTCCGCCATTTCGAGTTTTGACATCAGATTTGAGATCAGTAACCCTAAAGCCCCCCGCGTAGTAGTTATTAGTCATACTAGGTCCATCCGTGGATTTTCGTCCACTTTCTGAGATTCGCAACAGAGAGAAATATAGAGTAAAAATCCAATAGAAATGGCAACTATCAGTAAAGTGTCGACCCTTGCGGCCACTTGTTCAGAATAGGTCCATGTTTTTGATATACATCAGATATTAATTTTTGTATCAGCGATTCGATAATTGATTGTGGACCTTCAAGAGTGTAAAAGTGTGCGGCGCGTGGACGTAAGTAGTAAGCACAAAATCTGACTTTGGCCCGGTGCCGACAATAGACGAACAAAAAGTTACACATGGAGCGTCGATCCCGCGATCGAAGGCATTTAATTCGAATATATTGACAGATACATTCTTCGAGCGAAATGAGCTCAGTTGTGTTTTAAACTGTCAGGTACTCTGCGATTACTGTTTTCAGGTTTTTTCTCATAATCTTCAGAGAAAGTGATTGAAGAATCATTGGGTATGATAAAGTCATCGAATTTTATAGCAGCGGGAATTTTCCCACATCTAGACGTTTTAACAAAAGTTCCACACCTTTGATGTTTTTCCTACACTGTAAAAAAAATTTTGGATCAAGTAAATGGATTTACTAAAATCCTATTCCTTGGGATCAAGAAAATATCTAAATTAATATTTTATCCAATCAGTTCGATTCCTTGTATTGACCAGGATGCGTTTGGATCAAAAAATTTTCCTTGAATCGAGTATTTAGGTTCATTAACATAAATTAAATAATTATTTAATTCGAAAGAACAGTAATTAGGTTAGGAATATATTTTTCTGAAATAAAGAGTTAATGCTTTTATACCAATCAAGCTTTTCTTTGGATGAATAGAATATTGTCTTCAGATCAATATTTATTTCGACGGTTAAAGGAAATGATTCTTCTGATTAGTAGAATTGAATTCTTTATATCTTTGAATTAAATACTTGTCAATTGGATTTGGATGAGTAGTCCTTTGACATTTATTTTTGAGTGTTAGATACAACTTTAGGACTCAGAGCTTGCATGTTGCAGTAGCATCGTATTTATCGCTGTGGTCTTGACACTTAACGGACCCAAGATCGTTTTCTGCTAGAGGTATATTTTTCATCGGATATGTCTGTTTAAGGTTCATTAATATTCCATGTTATATCAATCATTTAAAATAAATATGCAAAATAAGTACCGAATAATAACAAGATCAATTTTAATTTAAGCTGAACAAATTCAGTGGTCCATCAAGGAAAATATGTACTACTATTGAAGTGCAATATACTTTATTGAACACTCGCATTTTTTGGCCCAAGGAAATATTTATTTGATCAGTAGTATATTTTTTTTACTCCAAATTTTCAAAAATTTGATATAGAGATATAGTTTTTTGACAATTTGAAACATTTGCTTGAATTTGACATTTTTATCTCGAATTAACAATTCTTTCATTCAAAGAAATATTACCTGACGACAAATAGCTCGTCCTTTTGGATCTAACCGAGCGAACAATGTTAACTTGATCCTATTACAATTTCTTTGACTGAAATAAATGGATTTTTCATTCAAAAAGCATATATTCAGTTGCTTCCAATAAATATATGTTTGCACGCATTCAGGACTTCCATTTACTTGAGCCAAATAAACTT
>WSXT02197609.1:0-34878 GCA_011762715.2 Neuroterus valhalla
TGTGAACAAATGACTAAGGCATTTGGACGCGTAGTTTTGCTTTCAATCGTATAAAAAAAAATTTAAAGTTAAAGAATTGAATTTCTAGAAAAACTACTCAACATGTGAAAAAAAATTAGGCAACAGAACATCTCTACCGTTTCTGACAAACTTTGATCGAGTGCGCAGCACGAGACACGCGACGAGAATGTAGTCGTTAAAGCCGGAGAAGCTTTCACAAAAGAGAATTCACACTCATCAAATTAAAGTAGTCGACATTTCACTTTTGAGTTTCACAAGCTTTATGCAAAACTGCTGGGAGGTACAAAGGCCGAACGCGTAGCGATAGGTAAATTCATAACCGAGCACGGAGCGCGAAGTGAGATTACCATCGAGCGCGAGATCCCAAAGTCGCATGCCGTAGGCGTGCTCAAATTTGCGAGCAAAGCGAGCCGCGCGATGAGAATGTGCCCGCACAGCGGGCAGATTTTTTTTCGCATTTTTATACTACGCCCGGAAATTTGTTCGAATTCACAAAAAAATAAATGCATTCTTTATCAATGTTAGATGAATCGAGTTTGAAATTCACCCCCATGAGTGAAAAAATGGGTTTTTCGAATTTTTGGCGCTAGTTATGTTTTTTTGCGGTTTTTTTTTCGCAGATTGTTTTAAATACATGAAATACTGGATTTTTCCACATATTTTTAATATTTCAGTTAGAGCGAGGTAATAATCAATTGAGGTTAACGGAAATAATTGTTTAAACAATTAGTTATTATTTATGACAATATTCTCTTAGAAGAATGCTACAAAGTTGCGGTTTTTTTTGTGAAATTTACAACTTTTTGTCCACTTTTTACTCGAAGTGCGTATTTACTTAATTTAATTTAGCAGAAATAATTTTTTAATCAAATTGTAAATTTTTATAGCGATCTTCTTCTAGATTAATACTACATAGTTGCGGCTTTTTCCTGAAATTTCCGATTAAAAATCTATATTTTCAGTTCGAAAATTTGACTCTTTGGTTTAAAGTTGAAATACTTTCTTAAAAATTCAATTTTTGCAATAAAGATCCATAATTTTAGTAGAAAATTCGAATTTCGCTGAATGAATTCAGCTTTTTTGATTTACTTGATTTTTTTGTATAATGGGAAAAGATCAAAAATAATCTACTTAAAACAATACAATACTATTTTGAATATGATTCTCTCTTATGTCTATTCATTATTTGCACACAGCTAAGAAGGTAGAGCAGAGTAAAATATTCCAGAAAAAACCACAACTCTCAAGCAATTATCTAAGAGAAAATGGTCATGACCAATAATAAATTGTTTGAATAAGCATGTTTGTTAAGTCGTATTAATTATTAACACACTAAGTGAGAAGGTAATAAAAAGCCTAATAGTTTAGAAAAAAACCGCAACTTTTTAGCACTAGTCAAAGAGAAGATAAGTATTAACAATAATGATTTGTTTAAACAATTATTTTTGTTAATATAAATTGAAGAATACCTCACTTCAAGCGAAAAGTGGGTAAAAAGTGTAAAATTTCAGAAAAAACCGCAAGTTTCTATCATGAAGCAAAGAAAATATTATTAGCAATGATAATGAATTGTTTAAATAATTTGTTTATTTTCATGAATTAATTATTACCTTACTCTCATCGAAAAGTGATGAAAGTTTAAAGTTTCAGAAAAAACCGCAACTTTGTAGCATTATTCTAAGAGAATATTGTTATGAATAATAACTAATTGTTCAAACAAATATTTTTGCTAATTCAATGGATTTTTACATGTATTTGAAACATGTACTGTATGTATTTGAAACAATCTGCGTTAAAAAACCGCAAAAGGAAATCTTAATTAGCGCCAAAAACTCAAAAAACCAATTTTTTCACTTATGGGGGTTTTTTGGGACCCTATAAAACAGACTTATGGGGTTGATATTTGAAAAGTAATATTTCATTCGCATTCTTTGATCAATTTTGAAGAGGAACGGTGAATTTCGAATTCGATTCATCTAATAATGAGATTTCAGAATAAAATTTACAAAAAGTATTTTTTTCTTATGGGAAATACGTGTCAAACTTCACGGGGCTTGCGGCACCTCTAAATATTTTTTTTCAAAACAAAAAAGATGCATTTATTTTTTCGTGGATTCGAACAAATTTTCGGGCGTTTCGCATAAGAATTCGATAAAAAAAAATAATTTTTAATGCATTTTTGGACCATTCCTACTGTACAGCTATTCTCACACTATTCTCTTGTCGAATATTTTGATGATGTGCCTTTTTATACAACCTTATCACCTAATACACATATTGATTGCATTATTCTCCCTCATGTATTCATCATTACCCTTTCTTTATCTTATTATATTGCCCAACAATTTGTACGCTCCCCTTATTCCAATCAAAGACCCCTGAAAACTCTGTTTTCTCTTCTTTCTATCGCATGTACTTCGCCCTTTTCCATTACTTTATCATATATTTGTTACCCTTTCTCGCCAACCTTCTACAATTTAATTCCACACTTGAAAAAAGTGGACAACTTTTGCCACGGGAACAAGGGCAGAAGTAGCATATATTTCATGTAAACAGCATTTGTGGGGCGAAAATACAACTTTCACGACGGAAGAGAAATTAGCAGAGTAAGTGAAATTGACAGAGTTGAACTAAAATGGGTGAGGCGACAGTGAAATAGCCATTCCATAGTGTAAGCCTCTTATGGATTGTTGAAAATAATTCCATGAAGAAGGGGAGGCTGACACTTTTTCTTACGGCAGATGATCTTTCCGTGAGGATCTTCTTTTCTCCTTTTCCCCTTTCTTCCTTTCTCCCTTCGTTTTTTCATTTCTTGTATCCTTCCTTCATGCTTCTCTGTCTTCTTTCATTCCTCTCTTCCTTGCTTGTTCCCTTAATTCCTTACCTTCTCCCTTCCTTTCTTACTTTTTCTCTTCATTCTTTCGTTTCCTACTGTCTGCCTCCCCATTTTTCTACCCTCATTCCTTCTCCCTTCCCTCCTTTCTTCATTTTCTCCCTCCTTTCACTCTTGCTCTCTTCCCTCTCCTCTTCCTTTCTTCCTTCCGTCCTTTGGTCCTCACCTGATTTCTCACTTCCTTCCCTCCTTACTACCTTTTTTCCTCTTTTCTTCCCTTTATTTTCATCGAATTTAAATAACTGAATTGTTCTTACTCGTCTACCCTAGTTGAAAACTTCCCTTATTCTCGAATCATTCGACTTTTTTAGCTTGATAACTGAATGGTTTCGTTAAAAATTCGTGCTTTCTATAGTAGTTAATTTATTTTGCTTGTTAGAATTGAATTAATTGGTTAAGGATGAAAATGATTCCGTTTAACTTTATAGTTTTCAGTTGAAAGTTAATTTATTGTAGAACTATTCATGTATTTTGTTTGAAGTGCAGACCAAATCAGATTTTTTATCAATTATGTAACAATCATCTTTTCGATTCAATATCCTTGGTGAATAATCCATCTTGGTAGAACAAGAATTCACCTTTTTTTTTTAGAAACCAACTTAACAGAGTGTCGTTTAATTCCGCCTGTTTGAAAATTACCAACAAGTTCAGCAAACTTAAAAAAATTAAAAATTAACGCAAATTTATTGATTTTTAGAATGAAAGTAAATTTTATTTATTTACGAAGAGAAGAGGAATTCAGAGACGCAGGAAAGAAGAAGGGAAGAATGAATAAAAGAGATAGAAGAAGGGAGGAAGGAAAAAGGTAGAAGGAGAAGGAATATAGGGAATGAAGGAAGGGAGGAAGGAGGTAAGGGAGGAAGAGGAAGGCAAGGAAGGAAAAAATGGAGAAAGGAAGGAGGAACAATAGGAAGAAAGGAAGCAAGAAAGGGAGGAAGGAAGAAGAAGGGGAAAAAGAGGAAAAGAAGGAAAGGAAAAACGGAGGAAAGAAGGGAAGAACAGAGGCAAAAAGGCAGAGGAGAGGGAAAAGAGAAAGAAGAGGAGAAAAAAAAACCTTCCCCCCCCTTTTTTCTCCATTTCTTTCTTCTTTCGTTTTTTCTTCCTTTCCTCCCTCCTTGAATCCTTCATCTCTGCTTTCTTTGTTTCTTCCTCAAATAATTTCCTCTTTCTCTCTTTCTTTATCATTCATCCTTCATCCCTTCTCGCATTCCTTGTATGCTTTCTCCCTCCCTTCCTTTCTTAGCCTCTGAATTCCTGTCCTCTTCGTTAAGAATACAAATTTACTCAAGTTCTGAGAATCATCATATTGACGTTAATTTTTTTTAAGTTTTGGGAACTTGTCGGTAATTTATGAACAGGGGACATCAAACGGCACTTGTTTTAAAACTTTCAAATTTCTAGAAATTCACAATTGCTCATGAATTTCTTATGAATATCCAATATACGCAAGGATTTCCAGGGATTCAAACGAATGTTGAGGTTTCAAGTCCAAAAAATGGATTTTCCGATGGCAGTTGGATTTTAAACAAGGAAGTTAATTTTATCGTTGCATCTTCAACTTAATAGTAGGATTTTTGAACTCGAAAGACGAATTTTTCTTGGCGAACAGGAGACAAACCAGGAGACAACTTTCAAATATTGAATAACCAGAACATCATGATCAATTCGAAAAATTATTGTTCAATAATGGGGGAAACCTCCCTTCTATTCTGGTTTCGGACAAAATACATAAATTGTTCAACAATATGTCCATTTTCGACTGAAAACCATAAGTCTTAAAAAAAATTGTGAGCCAATCTAATTAAAACAAAAGTACAAATATTGAACACAATAATTTTTGAGAGAGAAAGTTAGCTGCTCTGGAAATGTTGGGGGAGAAGGAGAACAGCAAATGAGATGAAAAGATGGAGGATGAGGGAAAAAGATATTTTCGAAACAATGGGCTGCATGATGATGAAGTGAGAAGTCACAAGGAGAGAAGAAAGGTTTATGGGTTGTTAAGAGGATTACGACAATGGAGAAAGTGTGATTTTTGTGTGAGAAAAGAGAGAAAGGAAGTCAGAAGATAATAGCGAGGATGAGATGTGGGAGCATGGAGGGCTCTAATAGAGATTTGGCTTCCCCAGTAGAAGAGAAGTTGCGGATTGTGTGGAAAGGGGTGTGCGAAGGTGGAACGCTGGTTTGAAGAAAACAAGAATTGGGAAGGAGTGGGATCGGCATGGAAATAATACTGCATGAGAATGGGGAGGAAAGAGCAATGGCATGGTCAGAGGGGATGTTGGGTAAGATGGAGAGGAAAAGAAGGAAGGAGGAGGAGAATCGAACATTTATTCCCTACCTAGAAAAATTCAACCATTTGGTTGAAGATGTGTCTCATTAATCTGCGAATATAAGGACTTGTTTGAAAGTCGATTCATTTTTGTTGGAAATTCAATTTTGAATCTAAAATTAAACTCGTACAATTTTTCTTGAATTTTTCTTTAGATTTTTCCGAAATATGCCAGAATTATCTCACTAGGCTCACAGAAGGCTAGGAAAATTATCATAGGGCCGCTCGTGAAAATTGCTGAGACTCAACTGCTACTGGGCTCTGTCCCGACGCACAGTGGTCAAAAATCCCAAATCCCCTGTCAAAACCTCACAAATCGGCAGTTTCCGATCGAGATGAATTTCACCATACGTATGTAAGGTGAATTTCTGTCGAAAAATCCAAAAGTGCAGATTTTCATATTTATCAGTTTCAAGGAGGAATACGCTCAAAGTCCAGCGTTCCGCCGAACACTTGTTACGCAGCTGGAAAGTCTCGCGCGTCCGAATGAAATGTAAGTGTCGAGAAATGTAGTTGCAAGTTGACCAGCACTTCCTGAATTTATAGATTTTAATCGTTGAGGTATGTAGAATATTTATGTTCTAGTTTGAAGTGAAAACAATAATGCATGCGTCCGTAGGAGACATCGGAATGCTCGCTCTCCTTTTCCTATTTTGCACAGCAAAAACTCCGAAATTCAATAAGGGATTAGTTATCCAGGCCGCATCAGGCCGCTTCGACTCTTACTTTGTTGTACACCGGAAGGTGTCCCTAAAGAAGTGGCGTTGAAATTTTCTGCCCTAGCTTGCCCGTCTCCTTTTGGTAACAATTCCTTTGAGGCGTGCGGCGCACCGTTTCACGTGCCTAGCGCGGCGCATAGCGAGAGGCTTGTCGCATGGGCGATACGGGGAATCAGGAGGGAGCTCTGCAGATTTTTTTGCACGAAGAAATTTCTGAGAATACGTCGTCGAATGTAATTGATATTATTGTTCTAAATTTAATGAACTTCTTCTAAAATTGAAAATTGTATGCGTGCTTATTTTATACAAATTTATCGAATTACCGTGAATTACCGGAAACTTCTGTAAATCTATGGAAATTTTTTTAATATAATTTGGCGTAAGTTTTGGTAAGCTACCATAAATTACCTGTAAAAATAGTATAAATTTTCCAAAATTTTCATACATTTCCGGGAATTTATGGAAATTTTTCGAATATAATTCCTGATGATTTATGGTAAGTTACCACATTTTCTTGTGAAGTAACCATAAATTATCCCGAAAACGTAAATGAAAGTTGATTTTCATTCCATACTCTATTTTCGTATGCGAGTCGACCGCTATTTTGTGTCCGCCATTCGAATTTTGAAAAAAAAATATCATTTTCGAATTCAGTGACCCCAAAAACGTAAATAAAGGTTGACTTTCATTCCGTACTATAATTTTGTATGCAGGCGACTGCCATTTTGCGTCCATTTTGAATTTGAAAAGATAAATATCATTTTCGAATGCAGCGACCCCCAAAACTCCCGTATATTTAACTTTCAACACGATTATCACATGTTTAGGGGTTTTGACCGGAAATTTGGGATTTTGAACCACTGTGCAACGCGACGGCATGGTGAGGTACGCGAGTAATCTTTATTCTGAAAGCAGGTAGGATCGGTTATACCTTACTCATGAATTTCCGTCCAATTAGCCTCATATCTTTCCTTATAAAAACGGAAGGAAGATTTGTGGATAGATATATCCGCAACAAGGTCATATCAAGAATGCTACTCCACAGGAAGCAGCACGCTTACAGGGCTGGACATTTGACTGGAACGGTTCCACGCGCAACTGTGGACCTAAACGAAGTTTAACTCAAGCAGCGAGGCTCCGCGATCAGAACAATTATGTACATTGAAGGCATCTCCAACAACACCTCCGGAGAGATGAAGGCGGCTTCGATCGCTTATGGTATTTCAACTGCGGTCGTCGATTGAACTTGCACATGCTTGACCACAGGACCACAAGAATGACCAAGGGTGACACCTTCTTGCGTGTAACTGTTGACTTGAGTTTCCCGCAGGGAGGCGTCCTTCCACCTCTTTTATGGTGCCTGGTAGTGGATAAACTGCTTCATCTACTTACGAGTTAGCGCTACGCCATAGGCTCAAAGTGCGTCGGCAATAACTTGACGCGCTCTTCGAGGTGATAGAGCAGGCACCGACAACAGTGAATACCTGGTACTAGAGGACCACACTTTCCGTTAATCTAAGCACGGGGGAAATGATTGTTTTTACTAGATTTTCGAATAAGGAACCACGAGCACACTGAGATACGGTGGACAACTACTGGTAATCAGAGAAAAGGCGACATATTTGCAAGTCATCCTAGATGGAAAGCTCCTTCGAGAGGAGCACTAGGAAGACAAGTGCGACAAGCTCAATTCAATCGTATAGCTCCGAAGGAGCGTCATTGGAAAAAGTTTGAGCCTCAAGCCGGAGACACTTTTGTGGATATACGCAACGATCCTGCTCCTTAGACTTACCTGAACGGTGAAAATAACCCGGAGACTAAACTTGGTGGACGGAGGACGGATCCCGACGGAGTTGCGGATTCCAACCGTCATTGCGAGTTTTCCAACGCTGAGTTGCAAGGAAAAAAATACCTACTCGCTATCGCTCTGATCAGAAGTATTGTGTTAGTCTATCCACGAGAGAGCAAATGGGTAACGAGGAGACATACCTGCTATGTGAAGGAAAAAGCTGGTTTATGGCTCCAGAAACCAGGAGCTAGATGGGCTCCATGATCCCGATGGGCTCAAATAACAGGGTGACTATTGTGGCCCCGAGCTGTACAATGACAACGTCGCTATTAGGTTGAAAGTGCTATGAAGCGCTTAACAATCTGGTGATAGAACGGTAAGAGACTCTGCTCTAGATCTTTGGACACAGCAGCATCAAAGGCAATGATATCTCAGACAGGCTAGCAAAACCAGCTAAAAGAGAAGACTTTGCTGGTCCTTAACGAATGTAGGTATTTCCGGAAGATCAGTTACTATAGAAATCAACAGTGAGCTGATCGAAAAACATGAAAAGGAGTGGAAAATAGCTACTAACTTTAGACAGTCCAAAACAATCATGGGTTTAAAACTCAATGCTAAGCAAGCGGGAGAAATACGCAAGCTTGACAGAAACCAGGTAGAGATACTATCAAAAATGAAAATAGGATATGGAAACCTCAGCTATCATAGGCAAAAGATAGGGCTCGCAGATTGTCTCTCCTGTCAACTGTGTGGAAAGAATGATGAGACAGCTATCTATATACTGTGCTACTGCCCTGCGATTGCAGGGAAGCATCTGGCACTCACGGGAGGTGTCACGCTTAGGCTTACATGGGGACACGATGAGATTACCCAAGGTTTGGGCGTACTCATGGTCCTCATCCAAAGAATAATGATCATATAATAATCAGGTGTTGAGAAGAAAGTAGCTACACAAGTGATTGCAGTCATCTTTTATTTTGCAGATATTACAAAGAAAGGGTAACATTTGTATCAATAACCATATCCATAACTAATTACTGTTTTGTGATATCATCGCGAGGATGACCAGTTGATTAGTGGATTTACTAGTAATAGTTTGAAGCCTATAAGTTGTTCTTCTTGATTGCGTCTTGGACTCTTTCGATAGAAAATGTTCTTTTTTGGTAGAATAAAACTATTTCTGATTCAAGATAAATATTTCATTCAATTCGGAATAAAAATCTTTTGCTTTTCCGAAAAATGAAAATCTTTTTAGATTAAAGATGAAAATATTTATTCTTCGAAAAAGCTTTTGTGATATTCCATAAAGGAAAACGTGATATTACATATTTTTGGAATCATACATTCAAATTTCAATACAATATAAACATTTTGAAATTATTTAGCTGTTGAAATCTATCAACTAGACATCGGTATGAAACGCTAGATAGGTAACTTTTTCTTTAACATTTTGAATAGGATATTCCTACAGTGAAATATATTTCCATGAGAAGAAATTCTTCGACGATGAATACTGCTCGGATATCCGAAGCAGTGTGATATAATAACGGCAAACAGAAAGGCAATAATTTTCATAATTTTCAAGGATGGGTTGAGATCAAAGGTTGAGGAACGAGAAATAATCTTAGGAAGGTAAGACTCTGCGATATACCTTAGGCAGTTCAGTCTTTTGAGAGCAATCCAAGATTAGGAACAGAATAGAATCGATATCCGAAAAAGATATAGTGGACTGCAACTTTAAACATATTGGGTCGTTTGGATAAGAGACTCCCGGAGAGGCTTTAGTAGATAGGCGCAAGAATAAAAAGGATTTGGGCAATAAACGAGTGACGTATAGTTTCATGATTGACTAGTTGGAAAAAGTTATTGTAATTTTCATTATCATCATGATAGTCGCATAACGGTGGACAATGTGTTGATACATTGAACCATATGGGTCAAGTGTGTCATGTCTAAACTGTAGCATGCCTCACTTGCAACAAATCTCACTTGCACCAAGTATCACCTGCGCTAAGTCACACCTGCAGCATATCTTGTATGTCACGTGCCTCATCTGCGGCATTTATCTTTTGCTGAAAATCTTACTTGCGACATGTCTCTTTTGTGGTAAGTCTCACTTGTGACAAATCTCACCTGCGGCAAGTCTTAACTGTGTCTTGTCTCATATGTAGCACGTCTCATCTGCAACAAGTCTCACTTTCATCAAGTATCACCTGCGACAAGTCTGACCTGTGGCAGTTCTATTTCCGGCAAGACTTACCTGCGGCATATATCGTATGTCACGTGTCTCTTCTGCGGCATGTATCTTTTGCGGAAAATATCACCTGCGGCATGTCTCTTTTGCGGTAAATCTCACTTGTGAAAAGTCTCACCTGAGGCAAGTCTCTTCTGTGGCAAGTCTCAACTGTGTCATGTCTTATATGTAGCATGTCTCACCTGAAACAAATCACACATGCATCAAATATCACCTGTGACAAGTTTCAGCTGTGGACATTCTCCTTTCGGCTTGTCTCACTTGCGGCATATCTCGTATGTCACCTGTATCATCTGCAGCAAGATTCTTTTGCGCAAAATTTGACTTGCGGCATGTCTCTTTTGCGGTAAGTCTCACTTGTGACAAGACTCGCCTGCGGAAAGTCTTACATGCGGCAAGTCTCTTCTGTGGCAAGTATCAACTATGTCATGTCTCATCTGTAGCATGTCTTACCTGCAACAAGTGTCACTTGCATCAAGTATCATCTGCAGCAAGTATCACGTGCCAGGTTGTTCCAATATTATTCAGGCTGGCCCTTACTGGATTCAAGACTTTGTCAGGCAGAACCATTTATTGCCTACCGCTTGAATATTGGAAACAAATCAAGAATGTTGTTAGTTTTTGTATAATAGGTAACGTTATTCAATATTATTTGCATATAGGTTTACAATCCTTTTACCAAATTTTGTTAACTTTTCACCTTATTCCTGAAGGTTTCTTCTTCTTACATCTAATATCATCAAAATTCGTTGCTTGTTATAAAACTTTTGGGGGTTACCATTGGATATATTCAAACCTGCCTATGGAAACTACACTTTCCAACATTTTTTCAGTGTATTTATTGATTCCATTATTGGAATCACAATCCATTGTCGTGTGAATTTTGATAAAGTATGTAGAAAAACATAAAATAGACACATTCTACCGCATAACGTCCTATTTCTTATTTTGTACAAGCATTAGAAACGTGACCGTCACTTTCAAACAGTGGTGTTTCACCATTTCAAAATTATAAACTATGTGAAGAACCATAAACGTATCTCGCGAACAGCTTATTGATTGATGAACCCGAATATGACTAATTCAACACTTATCAATGATGCTCATCATCATATTGGGAACATTACTTGCATTGTGAGATCTGACGGTAATCTAGCGAACTTACCAACACTGCTGCCGATGGGCCTCGCGTAGCATAGTTGACATGCGTGTGACTTTTGATTTACCACGGTACTAATAAATTGTGTGCCGGATCTATTCGCTGAAAGCAAATGAGAAGTTTATAAAGGAAATATAGAAGTTGAAAATGAAATTCTTACAAAATTAGAGAAAAGGAAACGATATTCGCGGAGGCAATGTGTGCTGTGTTGTAAATCACAACTAAAAAAAAAAATTTACACTAATTTTAGTTTCGACAAAGCACAAAAATTTAGAAGTGGTACTGCCATGGTAAAAATCCTTGTTGGAGAAAGTATTGTTGATGATAAACGTTCAGAAATGGTACATGATAATATGTCCGCCAGAGGCCTTTGGCAGCCATGTCGGTTTTGATACAGCAGCGCCTCTTTGTCCGCGGTGGAGGTTTTCCTTGCCAATACATGGAAATATAAACCCAAGAACTCATCAATACGATTTTCTTCATTTTACCAATTCCTTTCTTAGAGATCAATATATTTTGTTATTTCCCAAACTATTTCATAAATAGGACGTGTTCTATTATATGTACTTTTTCCTCAGACATTAGGAGGTAGACCATATTTCTGTATCGGGGTGTATCAGGAAGTTGAGAATCAACGGAACCTGGGAAGGTCGAAATTTTAAGAAAACTAATATCTCCAATCTTAAATGATTAGAATTTGAAAATTCAAATTTTCACGCTAAATTAATCATGCTAATAAAAAACTATTACGAGCGATCGTCCAAACAATCGACTAAACAAACGACAGATAAACAGTCATACAGCCAGAAAAATGACAGACACGCAGTCTGAAAAAATCAACTTCTAGCCTAAACTAATCGACCGATTTTGATCTAATTTTCATGCGATTGAGACCTATAAAATTTCCAAGAAAGTGGTTAAGGCATATTATTCTAAAAAAGTTGTTGCATTTCTTCCGTTCAACAATTAAAATTCATTTTGAAAAAATTCAAAAGATGCCATTGTGTGGGAAGTTGTTCAATTTTTCTAAAGTACAATGAATTATTTGAAACACTCGTCTCGAGTGATGTCCAGCAGCAACAGATATTGAAAAAATGATCTGCAATTTTCATTATTCAATTGATCAGCAGAAGCTGAATTTTTGGTGAAAATGATAGAAAACTACTTGAGATGTGTGTTTCAAGTAAAAATTTTGAGAAGAAATACTTTGTTATGATATTAGGAAAAGAAGAGATCGTTTAGTAATTATTTAAACACATTTTATAGACAAATAAATAATTTGTCATTCTCAAATATATTTGTTCGCTCTTCTGATAGGAAGGATCATACACATCTTGCTTGGAGCTTTTTTGTGCTATTTTATGATTGCAGATAATAAGTGTTATTTGTTTGAACGAAATTAATTGCAAAAATTCACAATGTTGCCATTTTTTAGCAGAAGGTTTCCTTTTTGTACAAATCAACTCGAGATACTTTGAAAATAGTTCTTGATCTGATACTTGGTTATAAAGAAAATAATTTCTATTCGTTTCTAATAAATTAAATAAACCGATTCATTGTTCTGCCATTTATCAACATAAATATTTCATTTTTTAGATAATTGAATGCCCATTGTCTTGCTAGTAGTTTTTTGAAGTAGTGCATAATTACACCAAACACTTAGTATTTCTCGTCAAGAAATGTAGAAACAAATGCATAATTTGGCCCTGCTCAAGTAGGTCAATTTAGAATCATCAACACAAGAAATTTTTGTGTAACTAATGGGCTGTTAGACAACAATCTATTTCATATTTTTTATGAAACACGAATTCATTTAGAGAAAAATTAGCGGAGTGAGAATTCTTCATACATGTTTCAAAATTTTGTCTGATTTTTATAAATAATTAGAAGAAAAATAAACATGTCTTGCCAGATGATACGGTATCATAAGAGGAAGACTGTGCTCAAAAATCATTGTCGATTTCTTGAAACATGGCAAAATGAAAATAATATGCATTCGTTAATCAATCTCGTTTGAACAAATGACACTCATTGTCTAAAATCAAAAAATCGCCCAAAAACACTGAAAGCAGATATCTGTTGTCTTATCTATTAAGGGAAAAACAAATCTATTCGGAAATTGCAATTTCATGCATTTTTTTATGGAATTTGTCAAAATAATCGAAAAATTGTCTCAAATTTTTTATAAGTAATAATCGAAATTTGTTTTTTCAGATTTCACTCAAAAACTCTAAATCTGATGTAGCTATTTATCATGGTTACTAAAAATTAACCATTTGTTGAATAATTCGTTTATAAAAATTTTAACAATAATTGAAAAATTTATACTGCTTGACATAATTCAAGATAAGTCTCGTCACTAATTGTGTGTACTTTTGCCTAAATTGGATGAGACCCAACAAATTACCTTTTTGGATTATTTAAATACTTTTCATTTCAATTGTAAAATGGAAAGAATCAAAAACTTTTTCTGAAATCATACTCTGTTAAAACTTTGAAAGATTTTTTTTAGAAGGTATAAACTCAAAATCAGCCAATTAGTTTTCGGCTCAGAATGCCTCAAAACGTCCAGTGTGTGAATGTTATAAAATATTATTGAGTCATATAACTGATGAATTTTCAGACAGCAATACAAAGTGAGAGTTTTCTAACCTGGGGATGAGATCATGTTGATTATATGCTTTTGAAATCGCCGGAACCGAATCCAAAGTTCATTCAACCCTATCACGTCAGGTCTTCGACATAACCTCAAAAAGTCTTCAGAGACGCCCTTAGAAATAAAAAGTAATGCTGCCCTGAGTGCTGGACCATGTATATCACATGTCTTTTGAGCAGCCATATCCGAATCCGAAAATCATTTTCCCCCATCATATTAGGATTTCGACAAAACCACAAAAAATCTTTAGAGACACCTTCAAATAAAAAGTAATGCTGGCCTGTGGGTTGGACCGTATTATATGTTTCTTGGGTCGCTTCCAATGAATCTGAACTTCATTTTACTCCATTACGTCAGGTTTGCGACATAACCTCATTTTTGTGTGTTCGTGAAGGTTTTTTGAGGTTATCTCAAGAATCTGACGTGATGGAGTAGAATGAACTTTAGATTCCGTTCCAATGACCAAAAAAAACATAAAATCAACATAATCTCACTCCGAGGTCAGAAAACGGAGATAAATCAATTAGGAGAAGAGTGATCTTAGAAATAATGATGTGATGTCAATCCAATATAAAGAAAGAAACTCTATTCTCGGAGGTTTCGAAAATCAGTATCAAAAGCCAGAAGGGTCGAAAATGAGAAATTGTGTCGAGGGATTCGCAAAGGTCGACGAGAAGGAAAGCCAAATGAGATATATTGGACGTAACGTGTTGTGCTACCCTTCGGAGCAGAGGGTCTTTAATAACTCCGTCCTGGGCCAAAAAAGTCAGTTACCCTATTACCCCAATCCTGAATTTGGACGTACCCAGCATGTTACTTTTGCTTCCTGCTTTCGTTCTATTCACCCATATTTTTTCCCCCTTTCATCACACCTATGGTTCGCACTTTATCAACTCTCCTGCTATAAGATATACAATAAAATATTCCATTTCTGATCAGAGAGCTTTCGGAATTCTTGATAGAGAAGTAAAGGCTGGGTAATTCTTTAATGATGAGAGTCGATAATCTCGAACTTGGTTAGAAGTATATTTGTGTCAACCTCCACAATTTCAGATACTATATGTGTATTCCATTTTCTCTTTCTTCTCCTTTCATTTTCACTCATGATTTTTATTTCGTGTTCAAGGCAAACCCTTATACGTCTTTTATCCTTTCTTCCACTTCCTCTATTCCTGAAATTTCTGAAAGATTTTCTTATCATTCTCTCCTCTTTTCTCTCCTGCCATTCTGTACAACCATCATGTACATGCTACTCTGTTGCCTCTACGCATACAGATACACTGCATTTTCCCTTCACATCTTGCTTCGAAGTACTCCTCCAACTCCATTCTTGTCTATCTTTTTTCGCTCATCCTTTTCACAAATATTATAGAAATCATCCACCCTTATCATCTTATGCCATCAATCGTATCTTAATTTTCCCATCCTTTCTCTTCTATTCATTACCTGTTTGTGTCAATCTCTTTTTTCAGGGTTCTTATAGAAACTTATTTTCTCCACTCTATTCTCCACTCTATTTCTTGTCTCTCTTAAAACCTCTTTGAGTCTCTATCTCCTCTCTCTTATACTATCTCCATATTGCCGCTCCGTAGTCTTCCCACTTGCAATCAAAGCTGAACAAACATCTTCATCAACTAATTTTATTCTTTCTCTAATCTCCTTTTCCTGACACCTTCATTTGATTCCTCTTCCCTTCTTTCTAGACTACATTACCTTCGTTTAATCCTCATCACACCTTAGTTTTGAACTCTCTTATCTTCAAAACACTCCATTCCCTGCATATTCTCGTTACTGCATCTCCTTGACTTCAATCCCTAACCATCCCAGTCATCTTCTCTAAAGTTTTTTTCTCAAATCTGGAATTGACATGTTATAAGTGGCAGTGGAGGACATTATGGACCACTCCTAAAATCCTGATGATATCGTCTTTTCTATCGTTCTTTCTTGTAATTTTTCCTCTTCACATTGGTTTTTTTCAGTCCTACTAATAAAATCATGAGAAATCCCTTCTACCTTGATATTTTGCTCACCTGAAGAACCTCTTGGTTCTTTTTCCTTTCCTCTATCAACTTCTTACAATTTATCTTCACTGTGTTAGATTTTTCTGTCTCCTCCTCGGAAATTTTATTCTCTCTCTTATTTTCCTTTAACAATTTTGATTACGCTTCTCCTTTCCCCTTTCATATCCATCCATCACAATCTTGCTGTTCCTTCTTTTCGCAATTCCTTAAGTTACTTTCTCTTTTACCTAAAATTTTCGATTCTAGTCACACTCCTTCTATTCTTAACTGACCTCTCTATCAACTTTATCCTCCGATAGTCTTGATGCATTTCCCATCACTACTTCCTCCTTCTCTTTCACATTTTCCTTTTCAATCATCTACATATTCTCCTATGATAATTTTATTCCTTCCGTTGACAAATCATTTCTTTTGACTCATTTTTACCCATTCCCTTCGGAATTTTCCTATTGATCTCCATTCCTATCAATACTGTCATCATTGATGGAATATTCTTTGTATCTACTTTCTTCCTCAGCTCTGGCCTCATTGAGTTCTCATCTTATCGTGAAGAATGACATATTCTATAGCTGCCCCTCCCACCTCTTCCTTCATAAATTAACTCTCTTTTTTATCTCCAATTCGTTGCCGTTAGAGATAAGCCATACAAGTTCCTAAGTCTATTTATTCATTTTCTTCTCTTCTCATTCTTTACTTTGTCAGACAGTTTTCCTCTATTTTAACTTTCCTCCTTACTTCAATTTCATTTATTATATCACTATTAGTTAGGAGCTCCTTCCTCCCTCCTCCTTACCTCGCTAATTCTCCTGACAGTCGACTTCTCAACAGTTTTATTTGTCTTCAATTTCTCCCATGCATCCTTCCCATACGTTCCCTTATGTTTCTTCTTCCAACTCACATTTTCTCTCCTCCTTTTGTTTCTCAATGCATCGCTTTGCGGATTTCGTAACTTTGTTACTTTGATACTTTCAATCCTTGCTATTCTAATTCATCTCCTCTCTCTTTATATATTCCCTGAGTACCCCCCCCCCTCTCCCCCTTCTCTTTCCTTCGATTTACAGAGCTTACTTTAATCTCATTTCAATTTTCGTGAGGAACTTTCTCCGTCCTTGTTTCCATCTCATTAACTCTTTTGGCTTCCTACTTCTTCCTTCTACCTTCTCAAAACAACTTTCTGCTTACTATTATCTCCCTCTCTTCCTAGCTCATTTTCTCAAATCCTCACACGTAATGCTTCTTACCCCTTTCTTCTATGCAATTTCTATCCTAAAACCTCTTTGAGTCTTTATATCTCCTTCCTCTTCTTCTATCCTCACATTTCCGCGCCATAGTCCTACACGTGTAATGAGAGCTGAACAAACATCTTCATCAACTTATTTTATACTTTCTCCAATCTCCTTTTCCCTGCACTTTCATTTGATTCCCCTACCCTTCTTCCATGAAATACAAGGCCTTCGTTTTATCCTCATCACACCTTGTTTTGAACTCTCTCATCTTCAAAACACTCCATTATCTGCATAGTCTTTTTAATGCGTTCCCCCTACTTTGATCCCAAAATCTCCCAGTCATCTTCTCCCAAACTTTTTCCCCAAATCTAGAATTGTATACGTTATTACGTTATTATACAGCCTGACATTCCGCTCACCTGATGAACCATTTGTTTCTTCTTTCTTACCTCTGTCAACTTCTTACAATTTAACATCACTGTGTTCGATTTTCCTGTCTCCTCCTCGGAAATTCTATTCTCCTCCTTATTTTCTGAAAAAATTTAATTACGGTTTCGCTTTTTTCTTTCATATTCATCCATCCCAATCTTGATGTTCCTTCTCTTTGCAATTCCTTATCTGATCTCCTTTTTTTATCTTAAAAATTTTTCATTCCGGTCACCCTCCTCTTCTCAGCTGACTTCTCCATCAATTCCATCCTCCGATAATCATCCGACTTTTTCTATCACTACTTCCTTCTTTTTGTTTACGTCCATCTTTTCAATTGTAATCATCTTCATATTTTCTTTTGATAATTTCATTCCTTCCGTTAATCAAGGTACCCTTCCACCTCTTCCGATACAAAATAACTTTCCATTTCATCTCCAATTCATCGCCGTTAGAGATATGCCATCCTAGTTCTTAAGTCTATTTAGTCATTTCTTTTCCTTCACATCCTTTTCTGTCAGACAGTTTTCCTCTATTTTAACTTTCCTCCTCACTTCAATTCCACTTTCTGTATCACTCTTCGTTGGGAACTTCTTCCTTGCTTCTTCTCATCTCGTTTATGTTCTTGCTATTCTTGTTCAACTTTTCTCTGTTCATATATGTTCTAGAAACTTCAGTATTCCTTTCCTTTTGATGAACTTATATGATTTATTATATTTTGATTCCCTGATAATCTCCTATCATTTAATTTATTGTATATTCCTCTTTCTTTCCTTTGATTTTCAGAGCTTACTTTAACCTCATTTCCATTCCACTTTTCGTGAGAAGTTTCTCCATCCTTGTTTCGATTTCATTACCTCTTCCGGCTTCCAACTTCCTACCATTTTCTCTCCCTTTCATAAGCTTTTATTCTAAACCCCATACACATTTCCGGGTTCCAAGACTTTATGAAGGTTTTGGGATTCTCCTCTTACAAAATATTAAGTTGACCTTCAGTCTACCCCTAGCATCCATCTCATGAACTGTTTTTGTCACCTTATTTACCCTTCTCCTATCTCCCATTCCTATATTTCTACTCCACATCCTGATTCAGTGATTCTGGCTATATCAGCGCATCAAACAATCAAGTTTTCCCCATCTTATCTTTCGAAAATCTTTCCCCGATTTCTGAACTACTGTTTCTTTCCTAACTTTACTTCCTTTTATCCCCTGTCAAAAGTACTCTATCATCAGTGAGTGCTGACTTAGTGGTGACGTCAGCTGTCATTTATTGTAATTTATAGACCTGAAATAAATTTCCTCACAAGAATCTTATCTCAAGATGATATATATTCATATCAGTAGAGCAAACAAGAAATACGTATTTATCACAAAGAAAATAAAATAAAGTTCTGTGGTCGTCTTTGCTCAAAGAGATAGGAGACCTTGTTCAGATTGAATAAAATATTTTCCTTGAAAAAAAAATGCAGAAATCGCAAAAATTGTGACACTGCTTTCTCAGTAAGTTATAAAGCTGACAGTCCTTTTGTAAAATTTTTCCATTATAAATCTATCGTCAGTTGTACTGTCAAAAAAATTTGCCAGGTATTTCATTCCCTGGATTCAGCTAGAATGGAGATTGTAATTTCAATCTTAACGTTTGCGCTTTCTATAAATTCTATAGGTAAGTATACACTATTTAATATTGTGGTTATTCATAAAGAAAAGGACTCTCCAGAATTTTTTGACACCTTACCAACAAGCCAACCTTTAATAAAGTGTTGCCCCTGAAAGATAATACTTTTTCCGCCCCCTTAGCGATTATTTTGAAAATATTGAATTTCAATGTTTATTCCAAGAAAATGAATAAAAGAATCATCGATTCCATTGAATAAGGAATTTTGAGATCCCTTCCATCTTCAGACTTTGAGAACATTCTCCTACTCCAATCATTCCAAAAGTCTTTTTTGAAATCCTCAATTTTTCTTCTACTCCCGGAATACTTTCCCTATTCAGTTATTCAAGTTTTTTCCCATTCTACTTCTTTTATCGTATTTTCTCCATATTTGCTTGAAATTTTTACTGATCCTACTTTCCAATAAGAAAATTCATTATTCTGTTACAACTCTGATCAATTTGTTGAAAACTCGTATCTTCCGGATAAAAATTCAGCTTCTTAGGAAAAAATTGAACTATATCGATGAAAATTTGTTTCTCCCTGAACATTCCTTCTCTTAGTTGAAAATTCAACCAATTGATTGAAAATTTGTGCATTTTGGTGAAACAAGAATCTTTCTGGTAGGAAATCAATCTTCACGATTCAAACAATCTTTGTTTTCAAGGAATTTATCTATATGATTATATTATAAACTTTTTATGAAAATTCCTTTTACTGCTTCGGATTTTTTTATTTAAATATTTATCTAATTTGTTGATGATTTAATTATTTTTCCAAAAATCTAATTTTTTCAATAAATTTACATGGTGAAGAATTCCTTCCAATTTTCCGTTGGGCGTAATTTGTTGAAGTGATTCAAGCGTACTATGTTTCTTTGCAAAATTATATTTCTCAGTTGAAAATTCAGTCATTTGGTTAAAAATTCTTCTTCGCAGGACAGGAAATCAAATGTTCCATGGAATTCGTCCTTCATAAATAAAAATTGATCTTTAATAGTAGTAATGTCATCTTTCTCGGTTGAAATAAACCTTTTTTTGTAAATAATGGCATCTCTTCAACTAGAAAACACATGTGCCTTTTCTTAAAATTAAGTTTTCCCCTTCGAGAATCAAATAGTTTTGTTAGGAATCAGTCTCTCCGAAGTAAAAATCCTCAAATTATGGTACAGCGTTTTTCTTTCTTGAATGAAAATGCAACACCACTCATAAAAAATATAAATGTGAATAAAAATTTTCTGAGCAATTATAACAGACTTTGAACTCTATAATCAAATCGTTCCTTCCCGAATTTCTTGAATACTTTTTCCTCTTCTCCTGCTCTTATTATACTGCCCGTTTTTCTTGTTTTTCAGCTGAGCTTCACATCAAAATGATAGAACCTAATAAGAAAATCAAAATAGTTCTTGTAAGGATTTATTTTCTATCAATCGAAAAGTCACGTATTAGGTTGACGCTTCTGCATGCATCTCTTTTGTTAGGGAATTCTGAATTCCCTCACCTTTTCCATGATCATTTTGTTCCTAACGATTTGGTTGACAATTTTTCTCTATTAATCGGAAATCCTGCTTTTCTGTAGAAAATCCAAGTATTTTGTTTGAAAATCATCTTCTTCGCTCAAGAGCAGAGACACACTCCTTCTCGCAAAAGTCTACTGCGATTATATCATCGTTTGAAAGTTTATATTTTTCGATTGAAAACTTTACTTTCACGTGGAGAGAATAAGGTTTTTTTAATATATGAAGTCCTTTAACGTCCGGGAAGTCAATAATCATAAAAGTAACTCCATCAGACAAGTTTGATTTAAAATGCAGTCCCAAAGTTTCAAGAACACACTGTTCTCCTCATCGGGGGTATCTATTACAAAACATTTTCTTTTTGTTAAAATTCTCCAATATACTTAGACAAAAAAGAATGTGTTATTTATGAATGTGTGTAGTTAAAACTTACGTTTGTAGTCATAAAAAGATGGAAGAAGTAGTCATATCACTCAATATGACTACTTATTCAACCTTTTTGTGACTACAGGTTTTTCTATTTTTTGGCAGAAGAGGCATATTTTCCAGTCAAAATGAATATTTTATGGGCGAGAATCAACCGTTCCGAATCAAAAAGTCTAGTACCATGTTTTTCTAACGAAATCAGTCTCTTTCGGTTAAAAATTATACAGCTAGATTTTGAATTTCAATGTCTTTTTTTAGAAGAAATTCTACGCGTTTTATCTCAATTCTAATATCGTTTCAATGCAAAAGTTTGATCCAATAAAATATATATTACCTATTTCAAGAAACAATTCCTATTCAGAGGGATGAGGGAGGAAAGATCGTATGTAAGATGTCTTCTTAGGAAGTCCAAACTTTTTGTGATTATCCGTGACGAAGAGGAGGGGGTATTGAAGAATCATTTTCAATTGCGTGACATAGTTTCTGAACGGCACCACAGTATATCAGGAAGTGTCGCCATCCGTGGGGATTGTTGGAACTTCTGAAGATAAACTCACGTTCCGTTATTGTCGGAGTGTCTCCCTAATCGATAAAATATTTCCTGTTCAAGATAATTAGTTTTCCGAAATCATAAAACAGTCGCCCAGATGTGTTCACATGCAGATTACAATTATTTACTCAAAATAATATTAAATTATCATATTTTCTTACGAACATTGCAGAATATAAAAAATGGTGGAATTGTTCGAATGGCAGTTACAAAAAAAAAGTGAGCGTGATAAATTATGCTGCTGGAGCGTAAGCTTTGTATAAAGAATAGAAAAGGAGAAGAAAAAGAAGGAGGAAGAAAACAGGAAGTAAGAAAAAAAGGAAGGGAGAAAGAAGGGACGATGAGAGGAAAGGAAAGGAAGAGGGGACGAAGAAACGAACAAAGACAGGGGTAAAGGAGAGAAGGAGAAAGGGAGGCAGGAAAAAGGGAAGATGGGTAAGGATAAAGGAGGGAGGTAAAAGGGAAGTAAAGGAAAGTAAGATGAAAGAAAAGATTGGAAGGAGGACGCAAGGAAAGATGAGAGGGAGAAGAAAGGAAGAAAGAAAGATAAGGAGAAAGAGAAAAAAGGATAGGAGGAGGAAAAAGGAAGGAGGGCAAGAGGAAGGATTGAAGTAGAAAAAGGAAGGAGAGGAATGAAGGAAGGGAAGACAGAAAGATGAAAGGAAAAAACAGAGAAGGTGGGAAGGAAGAGAGGGATAAAGAAACGAAGACGCAAAGAAATACAGGAAGGAAGAAGAGAGGGAGAATGGGAGGAAAAAGTGGAAAAGAAACGAAGAAACTGAAAAAGACAGGAAAAAAGGAAGGAAGAATGAAAGATGGGGAGAACGGAAGCTAGAAGGATACAAAGGGACAAAGAAAGACTGGAAGGAAGAATGGAACTTATAAAGAAGGGATAAGGAAAGGAAAAAAAGAAAGGAAGAAAGGAAGAATGGAGGAAATGGAGAAAAAATGGAAGGAAGAACCAAAGTAAGACACGAATGAAGAAAGGGAGAAGAAGAAAGGAAGAGAAAAAAAACATAGAAAGACAGTACGAAAAGAGAAAAAAAAGAAGAATGAAAGAAACGAAGCGAGGAAGGAAGAAGGGAAGAAAGAGAGGAATGAAGAGAGGGAGGATGAAAAGATGAGAGGAAAACAAGAAAAAATGGAAGGCAGGGATGGATGGAGGGTGCAAATGGAAAATAGGAAGAAAGGGTAAAAGAAACAGAGAAAATCAGGGAAAAAGGAGAAAGGAAAGAATGACTGAAGGAAGTTGTGGAAATAGGAAGGGAGGGAGAAACGAAGAAAGACAGGAAGAAGAGAAGAAGAAAGGGAGAATGAAAGGAAGGAAGGAAGAGAAGAAGGAATAGTGGGAAGGAGATAGGCAGATTAAAAGTTTTAAAAGAAGGAGGAATAAAATACGAGTAGGAAGAAAAAAGAGAGGAAGAAGGAGAGAAAAGAAGGGAGGAAGAAAAGAAGTAATAAATGGAAGGAGGACGAAAAGATGTAGGGAAAGGGTAGAGGAAGAAAGGATGGACGGAAGGAAAGAAGAAAGGAAGGAAGGAATGATGGGAGGTCGAACGAAAAGATGAAAGGAAAAAATGGAAGGAAGAAGGAGAAAATGGAAGTAACAGAGAAAGCAAGGAAGGAAGTAAGCGAGATGAGAAGAAATAATGGGAAGAAAGAAAGGGAGAAAGGAAGGAAGGATAAATGGAAAAAATGAAAGACGAAAAGAAAAAAGAAAAGAAGAGAGGAAGGAAAGAAGAGAGGAAGAAGAGAAGATAAGAAGAAAGGAAGAAATGTAAGAGATAGATTTGTGGTGTTTGAATTTCGAATTTACCGTCATAGCAAGTTCGGCTAATGACCGAACATTGTCGATCGCTATCGGACGAAATAGAAGTCGAGAGAAGGCAGAGTACTGTCAACCGCGAGAGGAGACACATCTTTTACCTCTTATATTATAAAATAAAGTTCTTGTTTAATAATAAACTCGTTTTTGTTTTTTCTGAAAGAATAGTCTGAGAATAAAGCATTCCAGTTCAAGAACATCTACAAATTTTGTTTAATTTCTTTTCTCATGAGAGGCATGGTTTTGGTATCAATCCAAACAAACAACATTTAGAATGAAAGTCAAGTTTCTGACAAAACCTAAAGAGATGCAAAGAAAAGTTCGAAAATAAAAACTGTTATTTTTTTATGGGATGCGTGGTTTTCTGTTTAATTTTTGAATAAATCAACATTAGGAATAGGCTATCTAAATTTTATTTAAACAAAACAAGTCACGAGGTATAAATATTAATATGACATACATTTGATTGATTAGAGTTGAAGTTATTGGAAATTCAACTTGAAGAGGCGTTTTCAAGAAATTAATAACTCTCCAGCTGAGAAGGTGCATTGCAGAAGAGAAAGTTCAAACTTGAACTGATAATAAATCATTTTTGAGCAAACCGTTGCATTTCCGATGAAAACGATTAAGTTTTACCGAGAACACAAATTTCCTAAATGTCACATAAAGTTTCAATCAAACAGTTGAATTTCCTACCCAGAACATATTTTTTTCACCGAGAAGAAGGATTTTCAAGAAAAAGTTGAAACCTTATCTGTAACTGAATTATTCTCTGAAGAACAGTTGCATTTTTGTCGAGAAGGATCAGCTTCATACAAAATGCATGAATGTCTGAAAAGATACATGAATCCTCAACTTAAACAGATCGATTCTCAATCGCAAATGAAATAGTTGGATTTTCTGTTTGAAATTTTTTTTTTTCAACTTAGTTCACACCGGAAGGATGAGCTTTTGACTCAAATGATTATTCTTCTACTGAGGAATGAATCTTCAAAAAAATAATTCGACTCTAAAACCAGTTCGATTTTCCACTAAAAAAGATAAATTCTGAACAAAAAAATGTAATAGTCCTTATTTCAATCGAAGTGATATTTCAAATTACAGTAAAATTTCCGAGAAGAATAGATAAACCATCAACGGAGAATGATATACTGGAGAACTTCTCAGCTTCTCACCCTCAATTATTGAAAAATTGTGTTCCATATGATCTGCTTTCTTCTAGAGACTGCTCTTAAAAAACGTTACAGATGAGCCTGTATCTTTTCGTTCACGCCACTGCTTAAGCAAAACTTTTCCCGGGACCCAATTTGGCCTCTTCTATCGGGATGTAGCTCTGGACCAATCTGAATGATTAATATTTCAAACTGAAACTTCTCCCTATTTTTGATGTTTTTTTTTCAGATCCAAGTTCACAGATGAGGAACAAAGGAAGCCTTTCCCGTCTCGCTCCTCCTACTCCTCTTCCAAGCTCAAGATACGTCTGGGTTCCTGGTGATAAAGTTATAAGAGAGGATCATATCATAGGAACAATAGATTCAGGAAATAATTTTTACCCAATATTTTTAGATTCTAAGCGTATTCACCGAATTATAGTATGCCGAATTAACATCAATATTTATACTATTGTAACGGTACAAGAATTGCATCGATTGTTGTACCCAACAAGTGGTATAATTGACCACACTTCTGTTCCAAGTACAAGTAGCCAAGTTGTAGGACCTAACACACGAAAGCGACCTAGAGACTTCTAGCTTTTCTGAAGGAATAATGTAAATATATTTTATAAAATTGAACCCATTCAGAGTAGGTTAAAGTTGCATATGAAGGAGAGTTTTTTAGCCTATCAAATATTTTTATTAATATGCTATTGAGAAAAATTCCTTCAGGAAATCACAAGAGAGCAGACATAGGTTGCAGATCCATGCAGAAGACATCACTTTGTATTCATTGCGACGACACACTTGTTCCTCAAAACCGCTCCAGAACGGTTTGCTATAGAATGTCCCTCGCAGTCGCCTTAGGTAGAAGCCATGTCAAAATGATCATTATAATCCACAAGAAAACCTCTTCGAGTTAAATTATCAACGTTAAAAGAGACGGTTGAAAAGGTTAAACTTTTGAATTTATCTTTCAGTTTAATTCAATTTTATTGATTGAAAATAAAGCTTACAGAGCCGAAAAGCACCTTTGAGAGCTGACATGGAAATACACGTCCTAGACAAATATCTGTAAAAATATACATAGAGTAAAGATTGAAGTTTACATTAAATACCCGTAGAATCTTGGCTAATATAAAAACGTACATTTGATGACATGGGCAAGTTGCAGTTGATTGTTTAAGTTCATGAGAGTATGTGATGCAGCGAGTTATTGAAATTCAACTAATATTGCGTCTTTCCATGCCGTGAAAAGACGCCTCATGTGATTGGGGTACACAATTGCATAAAAAGAACAAGAATTGTTGGACAAACTACCTAGAAACAAATATAGGCAAAAAACACTGCAATGTGTAGTGTAACCTGTTAATTTTAGGTTAACTCAATTATTCTCGCTTGTTGGGCGCCAGCTTGTCTTATGGTTTTTAATGAGGAAATTTTAAACCAAGAAAACACTTTACTCGCGAATTTGAGAGCCCTAACCAACTCGAATGACCAAAAACCGGAGAGGGAAGTGATGAGGAGTGACGTCAATAGCGAAAGTGAGGAGAATGAACGAGACTTGCGAATGTATTATTAACAGTATGATTCAGCGCATTATTTATTTAGTAGAAAAAAGACACAACGGTATTGCGCGACATAACACTTGGACTTGAGGTCAAGGTCCTTACAAGAATCACGACAAGTCTCTACGGACTAGTCTCCAAGAATCGTCCATTCACGTTGACAGCATGGTATCCATGAAAACCGCGAGGATGTAACAATAGGAAGGCGAAATAACAAGTTGGAACCACACCAAATACCGCGGGGCAGAATTCTCCATGACCCTTTCCGACTACGCAGAAATGCTACACGTGAACGTCGGCCATCTTTATGGACCACATGGTAGAATTTCTGGCATCGGTCTACTTTCACAATTTTCACGCGAGCACCACCCGGAAAGATACTCAATTTCCCAAGCGACCCATGACATTCAAGACACGAATGTTTGAATTCACAGGATTTTCCGCTACGATCAGGTTCCGGAACAATGTTACTGTACGAGTGGGAATTCCACTCAGCGGACGAGAGCAATTTTCTTGGAGTGCGTGGTCAAGTTTCCACTCGCATTCCATCGCAATGACGCTACACATGGATAAATACTTAATCCGCGAGAAATGACCTCGATCAAACGAACCTCGGTGCGATTAACCACTGGTCAGCCACTGCTGACGGTTATACAAATCGGCTGTCATAGCCCACTTGCGGAATTTACATGACGAACACAGAAATGATTGTATTAAGCAAAAGAGGCGAGCAAGAAGACAGAATAGAAGAGGAACCTCACCTGCGATCACCCTCCGTCACCAAAGAGATCCTCAGCCAATCGGCATTTCTAGATAGTTTTCCTTGATGTTCCCATTTCGGAACTGAGAAGTATTTATCTGGCTCTTCTGAGAGTTGAACTAAGACTGCCTGTGAAGATGAATATGTTCAGCTCCATGGACTAGAGATAACCTGATTACGTTTGCACGCGTTGGCGGTTGGTTTTAATACCCGCCGGTACCCTGGATACGTTGCCGTTTCTATGTTCGAGTCTTCGCCTTTGACCGTTCTTGACTCTACGGGAATCTCACTCATGTAGCAATCAGAGTTCTCCTCTTGTCGGTTGCCATGGTGATGTGGTCGCCTCGTGACATCCGTAATCCTCCTTTGTGCTCGACTGCATGATCGGCCCGTCTGTCGCTCATGCCAGGTTACGAGTTTTTGAACAGAAAACTCGTGTGACATGGAAGGACAAAAGAAAATAAACGAAAGGTGTCATTAATAAATGCGATACAACTAATGGCTAAAACGATGATTTGGTTTTCTTGAACACAATTTGTTTACCAATTAATCACAGTTGCTCTCAGGCAACTATCAAAGTTTTGACTCTCAGTTCAAGTTCCAAAGAGTGCTTATCGTTTTACCGGAATAATTGGATTATTAAAGGAAAAATAGATTTTATTGCACAAGTCGCAAAATGCCACGTTACAGTATTAGGCAATGATATACATGGATAAGTCTACAAGCGATCGTAAAAACTAGTATCTCATAACAGGTAACGAGCAGCACTAACCGTCCCTCCGACCCACCTAGGTGATCGATCCCTCAGTGGGATGAAAAGACAGCATCACCAGAACCGCACAAGGTTAAAGATTACCGGCGGAAACGGTAATAAAAATATTATTATCAGCAGAAAAATCCCTAACGTCTTTTGACCATGATTCGTCTAGTACATCCACGTAAAGAAATTTTTTTTTTAAAGAAAAAAAGAATGTTCAATTGACAAGTGAGCTGGGTCTACTGGGTATCACAGCAAAAAAAAACGCACCTTAAACTGGATCTCATGGTGGTGTGGAACAGAGTCCATCAACGCGAGTTTCGACAATAAATATGGGTCTCCATTAGGAGTAAAATCCGTTTGTAATTTTGATAATAGTGATAAAACTTTGATGAAATCCAATGATTTTCAACAAATTAATCCAACTATCAATCAAAATGGTTTGATTTTCAATCAGGAAAGATTTTCTTGATAAGGAAGGAAGAAAGTTTGGACCAAGTTATTGACATTTCAACCAAATATATTTCCTACAAATATATGTCAACTCCCGTTACTTCTAAGCCTATAGAGCAGCCAGTTATAGTTCGTTGATAATTAAACCAATAATTACCTACGTACTTAACACAGTTTTTTTTATATTTTTGATTTTTATCCAGTGGTGAGGGATTCCTGCATCAAAGATCCATCTGAAAAGTGGATAGTGCCGGATTCTTACTGGCACGCTTTGTCACCACCTACACACCCCACTAAAATGTAAGCATCGTTCTCAGTAGCACGACAATGTCGCGCGACGGGTCCGTCGGCCTTCGAAATCTTTCTGTACCCTGCTTCTTGCTTTTTCGGGAGTTGATCAATCGGGGAACCTCCGCTCTTCCCGTCGCAGGGGTAACAGTGTGGATTATTTGGTACCCCGCAGAACTGTGTCCCTCCTCGTCCCACCTCCTGCGCAGCATATCTTCCTATCCGAGCTGGCGCCGGCTCGGCTGACTTCGAGATGACCTTGAGATGTCCTTTTTGAAGATCTCCGCTGCGTTTCCCTCCTTCATTCGAGTGTAAGCCTTTAGATTACCCCTTAATGCTGTTTTCGTGAAACTTTTCTTGAAGTCGTCAGGATTTGAATTGCCGAAATGGGTCTTCCGGTCACAAACGACTCTTGGCTGCTCACTGCCTCTTCGATGTCCGAAAAGAGTTTCTCCCTATCTTGAGCCTCACTTCCACCTCAGTCAAGATACTTTCGTCTCTAGTTCGCCGAATCCCCTTGATTTTTACGGAATTTTTATTGGATTCTCTCGCGCTTTTCCTGTCGGTGGAGGCAAAAGTTTTCCCGGCATATTCACTCTCTTGTATCCCCTGATGGAGCTTGTCCGATTTCCTCTCCTGAAGCTTTCTGGCCTCGAATTTCATGTTAAGGTCTGTCTCGATTCCCCGAAAAATATCTCAGTAGAATGCTCCTTCTAGCCAACTAGTGACCTCGATATAGTTCGAAAGCAAATCCACTTTTTGAAGCACATTTCGTATTTTCATGAACATGCTTCCCTTCGTTGTGAAGAATCCTTTCATAGAGTTGACCTCAAGGTTCACTTCACGCAAGTTCTCCTGCATCTTCTTGTAATATTTTTCCAACTCGTCTTTGAAGATACACCACTTCGACTCATGGCGCTTATTGACTACTTTAACCCCATCAATTTTACCTTCGGATAACTCCTCACATGAACTCTCCTCAAAAATTAGTTCTCCATGTATCATCCCACGAAATGTCAGGGAAATATTAGGTCCACCCCTGCAAAGCCCTGCATGCAGGAGTATCGTCTGCTCTCAGAACGCATACTCTAGGATCTGACGTGGTATTCTGGACACATCCTTAGCTACACCACACCCTGGTGTCATGCTGCCTTCGGCACGATTGTTAGCGCCTTGGCTTGGGTATTTTTTCGTTACCATGCCTAGACCACTGTTAGCCACTGCTCATTGAGGTGTGTGACCGTATTATATAGGGACTGGCCGTACAAGGCCCGTCTTATCATTTTACAGGAGCAAAAACTTATCCATCGATAATATGATCCTCATCATGTTATCTGCCGACGGCTATAGTAGGAAAAATAGTAACTTTCCGGTTTCCTGATATTAATCCTGTGAACAATAGATTCCTGTACATTCCCAACAATAAATTGTATTGAAAAAACTTCAGTGCTAAAAATTGATGCTTGATGAAGCAAGAACATACGAACATACGGGATTTCCTTGTTTCAGTAGAAATTATTGGCGCGGACGATAATTAATTATCGCGGACGCTTATTCAAAGCTTGCACTCGGATTACACTTTTTTTTTCGTTAATCCGAATGATCATGAAGATTTGAAATTATGTTAGGCAAAACAATCTCTTTGAGATATAAGTTCATCAATGTATTTTCAAATCATGAATTGCCTTCATAATTGAGGATAAGTAAATCCATAAAGAAAATTTTTAGAAAGTTAAAAAAAGTTTATCGGGTAACACAGAACAAAGAACATTGGTTTCATGACCATTGACAAACATCCTCAAATTACAAGCAACAAAAAATAATGATATCACATCGTCGGGCAGACCATATTAATTTTTCAGTGTGACTTTTCTGCCATGCTTACTCAATGGTAATGAGAGGAAGTGCAATTGAATGTCACATTTTTTCGTTGTGATTTTCCAAATAAGTTACAGGTACATGCTCCATAAAAACAAGCGAGTTGTCGGGTCTTTTAATAAATTTTTGAATGGTATGCAGTCTCTTCCACTCCCTCTTCTTACCATTGAGTGAGCATGCCAAAAAAGTCACACTGGAAAATTAATATGGTCTGCCCGACGATGTGATATCATTATTTTTTGTTGCTCGTAATTTGAGGATGTTTGTCAATGGTCATGTACCCAATATTTTTTGTTCTGTGTTACCCGAAAAACTTTTTTCAACTTTTTGAAAGTTTTTTTATGGGGATATCACTGTTTTTTGTAATATTGCTTAGTGAATATTATTGTTTGTTATTTTGCTCTTTTATCATTATATTATGGTGCACACTGGTAGAAAAAATAGTTCACGTATTTTTCCATAACAACATTATATTCTCATACACATTGCATCTGTAAGTTCTTTAAAAACAAAATTTTCACAATGTTCTTTGTTCTGTGTTACCCGCAAAATTTTTTTCGAACTTTTTGAACGTTTTTATATGGGTTTTCTCTTTTCCTAATGAAAACTCTGTTTCAACTCTTTATCATCTCTCGTTTGGAAAGTTTCAATTAGATTTTAAACATCTATAAACGTACATGTTACATTTGTTATGAATAATTATTATACATATGTATCATCAGGATTATTACGTAGTACCGTACATACGCAGCATTGAATTAAACAATCGCAACTATTTTGCTAAATCATTACATTTTGTCTCACTGAGTCATACAAAAAAAAATCGAGAATCAACAAATATAAAGAACTGCATGTGGCGTATGAACAATGGGAGTGCAAATCTCGCGTTAAGTTCTAAACAATCATTTAAATCATTATGCAAGTTTTCAACTTTATTTTGATTTTTTCCCAAAAGTTAGTAACAAAACTCCATTTAATCCATAAATGAACATGTTCCGGACCTTTAAATTGGTTGCAAATCAAAATTTCGTATTGCACGGAGGAGGAAATGGTACGTCTGCGCGCTCTGCACTGAGTCAGTCATCTGCTCTGATGCGTGCACGTCTGAATGCTTATTTTTGGCAGCAAGACGGCGCTAGTGTTATCTCGATGCGCGGCAAACTCTTCTGGCGGATAATCCTCCGAGCTCTCGGACCGTTTTCAAACCATCGTCTTCCTCGGAGTTCGAGTGTTCAGACCAGGGGTGTTACGAATATTCGCATCCGCATACGCAATTGCGGATGTTCCGCATGAACTCAGACATCTGCATCTGCATCCGCATCCGTATCAATCGATGCGGAGTTTTCGCGGATGCGGATGTTGACCTACTACCCGGAAGTGGTCAACAAGTATATCTGTAATTCTGCTTTTCGATCTAGAGAAGGTATGAAAATTACGGTGCTATCAGTTCTAAGGTCACGTCTAATGGACCCATGTTTACCAGGAGTGTTGCGAATATTCGCATCCGCAATTGCGGATGTTCCGCATGAATTCACACATCTGCATCGCATCCGCATCCGCGGATGTCAAACTCCAAAAATCCGCATTCGCATCCGCATCCGCGGATGTCGGAATTTTCGCATACGCAACAACCCTGGTTCAGACTTGGGCGGAATATCCGCCGATCACTCGAGCGAGTGAACGAACGAGTTAAGGTGCAGCGTCACACGCCGAGTAAACGGGCATTCAGGCGTCCACGCATCAGAGCAGAGGACCGTTTCAGTGCGGAGCGCGCAGACGCACCATTTCCCTTTCCGTGTGGAGGACTATATTCAATGTACTATTCCATTTGCAGAAATATATAATTTTCTCTCGAGCATCTGTTCAATAAAAACTCATTTGTTCAAAAATATACATGTTCCCAACCACTGGCGGGGTTGCAAATCAAAACATTGTTCATTAAGGAAGTACGTTTTATGTAACTGCAAAGTTTCAAAAACATTACATTCATTGTCAAAATTTTCTCTACAGACTGGCCTATGATGCTCATGTCTCTTCTCTCTGTTTGAAGTAGAAGACCCTGAAATAACAATATGAATTACCTAGACAAAACTGATACTTCGAAAGCTGCCTTCGTTCATTTTAACCTCAATGACATTTTTAAAAATTTCCTGAATCCGGACCCATGTATGGAGTGTTTCCCTAATTGCTCTGGTTTTTGAAATGCTCGAAGATGTGATTCTTTCAACAAAGGCGAAACCAATAACGGAAAAGATAAAAATAACTTCAATCTCAGTTAGCCCTGGCTTGCTGAAGAGAGAAAATCGAAAAGAAGGATTGCGATACTATTTGACGCTTGCTCTTCAATATTCACCATCTCACGTTATTTATAATGTGATAAGCTCGAGTATATATACTGCTACTTTTCCATACCGAATTTGTGAAAAGTGTCTCTGCTTTCAATATTCATTGATAAGAACGCACCAGTAGCTGAAATGAAGATCGTTGTTCTTTCCCTGACTTTGGCGATAATTAACAACGCTTTTGGTAAGTGTGATGTATACTATATTAGACAAGTTTTTAGATTTATGGAAACTGAATCATATGAAAAAAAAAAAATATTTCACATTACCAACGACCAGTAAGCAGCAGATACCATGCATAGTACAGAATTCTTTGAGAATCGTTATCATTCTTTATCTTTTCCACGTGGCATCTCAATTTCTACGCAGAAAAATCACTCCATCTAGGATTTTTTGGACTTAGAATCCAATAAAAATTTGAAAGGGTTCTTAAGAAATATTTTACCAAATTCCAAACCACCGTAGCGTCTTCTAAAGTCAAAGCTTATTTCAATAGGTATCGGCTATTAGTCCAATACGATCCGTCAGTACGATATACTGAGATACTTCAGACTTTTTAAAAGTTTTAAGTATTTCTGTTAAAAGTAATGAAATGCGTTGGAAGGATAATGAACTGTGTTTTACTTTAGTATAAAATCTTTATCTGTGGAATATCGATTATCAGTATTAGTAGTATTGGACATTGGGGACTGTAATAGCTAGGAATCAGTTAGCGCCCAATTGAAATAGATTTACAATGATTTCTTAACATTATTTTCTATCTTTGTTTTGGATGGACCTAGGCTTTTCGAAAGTCAGCGCTTCTTATACAAAAGGGTGGTCCAACAAATTCTTACTCGAATTTTCATGCGAAACGCCTGGAAATTTTTTCGAATCCACAAAAAAATTAATGCATTTTTTTGTTTTGAAAAAAAAAAAAAAATTTAGAGGTACCGCAAGCCCCGTGGAGTTTAACACGTATTTCCCGTAAGGGAAAAAGACGTTTTTGTGAATTTTATTCATAAATATCAATATTAGATGAATCGAGTTCAAAATTCACCATTTCTCTTCACAATTGGTTACAGAATGCGATCGAAATATTACTTTTAAAATATCACTCCCATTAGTCTGTTTTATAGGGTCCCAAAAAACCTCCATGAGTGAAAAATGGGTATTTCGAGTTTTTGGCGCTGATTATGATTTTTTGGCGGTTTTTTTTAACGCAGAATATTTTAAATACATGGAATGCTACTTTTTACTGATAATTAGATATTTATTTAAATTGTTTGAAGAATTTATTATTGTTTTTATCAACTTTCTCTTAGAAAAGGGTAGAAAGTCAAGGTTTTTTCTGAATTTTTCAACTTATTTTCAACGTTTCAGTAAGAGCGAGGTAATAATCAATCGAGGTTAACAAAAATAATTGTTGAAACAATTTTTATTATTCATAACAATATTCTCTCAGAATATTGTTACAAAGTTGCGGTATTTTCTGGAATTTACAATTTTTTGTCCTCTTTTCACTTGAAGTGGGTAATTATTCAATTCATTCTAGCAAAAATAATTGTTTAAACAAATTGTGAATGTTTATAGCTATCTTCTCTTAGATTAATACTACATAGTTGCGGTTTTTCCTGAAATGTTATACTTTTTATCACTTTTCAATTTGAGTAAAGTTGTAATTATAATTCATGTTAAAAACAAATTATCTTAACAATTTATTATCATTGTCAATAACATTTTCTTTGCTGAATAATAGAAACTTGCGGTTTTTTCTGAAATTTCAAACTTTTTGCCCACTCTTCACTTAGAGTGAGTTATTATTTAATTTAATTCAACAAAAATAATTGTTTAAACAAATTATCATTGTTAATACCTATGTCCTCTTAGAATAGTGCTGAAAAGTTGCGGTTTTTTTCTAAACTATTAAGCTTTCCCTCAACTTCTCACTTAGTGAGGAAATAATTAATGCGAGTTAACAAACATGCTTATTTTAACAATTTATCATTGTCCATGACCCTTTTCTCTCAGATAAGAACTAAAAAGTTGTGGTTTTCCTGAAACGTTTAACATTGCACTACCTTTCTAGCTGTGAATAAATAATAAATAAACATGAGAGAGAATCATATTTTACAAAGTATTGTATTATTTTGAGTTAATTATTTTCGTTCTTTTTCCAATGTTAAGAAAAATAATCAAAACAAACGAACAACTGCAGTGTGTAACTGCAGTCAG
>WSXT02197610.1:0-19064 GCA_011762715.2 Neuroterus valhalla
AAACTTTTTACTACAAACTTGCACTCAACAAAAATTACACGGCTTTTCTGAGCGCAACTCGATCCTTACAGATTTTTTTTCAGCCGCTCAATTGAAACTATGGAATTTTCAATTGGGAAAAGTTAAATTTTCAGTTGAAAAAAAAATACCTATAACTCAAAAAACTAACTTTCAACAAAAAAAAAAAAGTTTTTAGACAAATTTTTACAAGAAATGATGAAGAATCAAATGAAATTGTAAATGTGCAACTGAAGTAGTTGAATTTTAGACCAGAAAGACGAATTTTGACATTAAATGAGGAACATTTAACTAGAATAGTTCAATGTTTGACAAAAAATTAATTTTCAACTAAAAAATACAATTTCTCAACAGAATGGTTGAAATTTGAACCAAAAAAATAGAAATTTTCAAACCAAAATGGAATAGTTACATTTTTGGATTGAAAAATTAATTTTAAACCAAACATTAACAGTTTTCAACCAGATGAATGTTCGACTCAAATGAAAAATGTTTCACTGTATAACTTGAATTGTTAATCTAAAAGGAGGATTTTCCAAGAAGAATATTAACTTCAGAAGAAAAAGATAGTTTTCTACCAAAAAATCGATTTTTCAACAAAATATGTGAAGTTTCAACGGAATAATTGAATGTTCAATTCAGAAAGACGAATTTTAACCGAAATGTCGAATTTTGAACTAGAAAAGATCAATTTTCCATAAAAATGAAACAGTTAAATTTTCAATTGAAGTAATTGATTTCTAACCAAAACTGATGAGTTTTCAGATATAATGATGAATCTTTAGAAGAATAGATGATTTTTAATCAAAAAGAATAATTTTCTACAAAAAACGCAAATTTTCCACGAAGTACATATATTCTCAAAGCAATAGTTTCATTTTCTGAATCAAAAATCAATTTTCAACTAAATACTTGATTTTTCACCAAAAAAAGATGAATTGATTTTTAACAAAGTAGTTACAATTACAATCAGAGGTGGATTTTGAACTGAAATGATAAAAATTTACCCAGAAAATTTTTTATTTAACAAACAAGTGTAAATTTCAAACAACTAGTGGATTTTTTTACTAAAAAAGGATAAATTTGCAATAAACAATGTAAACAAGCTTTCTATTATAATTCAGAAATATTTCTGTTCCGGAATACAACTTACTTCAGCTCTATTCTACTTCTTCACTGAAACTTCCTATCCTAAAAAAAACTATAATTATATTCTGAAACTCCCTACCATCAATTAAATTATCAAATTTGAGTCAGCTAAAAAGATTTCACAGAGCAACAAATTTGCAAAACGTTTTTCAAGTAAATTCCCGGTTCTTAATTAAACTACCGGTCATTTCCCGGTCAATAAAATTCCCAGTCATTTCCCGGTCAAGTCGCCACTCTGGTAATTTAATATTGCAGTGAGTTCCAGGAGAGCTAGGACTACGTAACTTTATTGGGTATCTACCGACATCAAATGGAACAATTTGAAGCAATACAATTTTTGGTCTGGAAGTTAGGGGGATAAAACTTATTTGGAGATCTTTAGACATTTAATTGAGTCAGACTTTATGTTTTGTGTGTTTAAAGAAATTTTTGTTTCCTTGTTATATATATATTCTCTTGTAAACGTTGCAAAATTCCTCAAGGTCTAATTTTATCGTTCTTACATGACGTATTGGGCACTTTTCATTCTTGGACTGAATGAAATTGAGCATCACCCACCATAAGCATGCAGACATTTAGTAGAGGTTTAGTCATGGTCAAGTTTCTCAATTTTCCCGGTCAACTAGAAGTAATATATTTATATTTGTCGCAAATCGCAACCATTTATTTCAATTTCATGACGCTCATTCTAAACATCCTTTGGCAGAACGGATCAAACATTGCACTAATTTTTAACAAGAAATACTATTTTCTTACAAAAATTGGAACAGTTAAACTTACAATTAAAAAAATTAATTTACGATAACAAAGAAAAACAACAGATTCCCAACAAAATAGTGCATTTTTCAGTCAATGTGGTGAATTTTCAAATAACACTTCGGATCGTCAACCAGAAGAGTTGAATTTAAAAACAAGAAGATGAATTTTAAACTGAAAAGATAAATACTAAATTGGAACGCTTCAATTTCCAGCCATGAAGGTGAACAGTTAAACAAGAAGATTAATTTCCAAATATAAAGAATCATTTTTTAAGAAAAAATATAATGTTTTAACAAATTAGTCGAACTTCAGAGACAATAAATGATTATTTTCAACCAGAAATGGAACAGTAACTTTTTTAGTTTAAAAAACTAATTTTAAATCAAGTATAAGTGCTTTTTACTCAAAAAAAGAATCTTTTACTAAAGGAGTTGAATTTTCAAGCAGATAAATTAACTTTTACTGGAAAGATAAATCGTCAACGAAAATTTTATTACTCAAATTTTAAATTGAAAAAAGGATGTTTAACTAAAACAATAGATTTTTAACTGAAACTATAAAATTTTTAATTGGGATAAGTTAAATTTTCAGTTGAACAAAATTACTTATAACATGAAGAACTAACTTTCGACCAAAAAAAAAACTAACTTTTGCTTGAAAAACATAGATTGTTAACAAAAATTTGATAACTCAAAGTTCAAATTGAAAAAATGGATGTTTAACTAAACAAATATTTTTTTATCTGAAACTAATTTACAACAACAACATAACATTTTTCTTAAAATGGAAAAAAATCTTCCTCTCATGACGTATGGATATTTTTACATATTTTGAGAATCAGAATGAAGGAATATTACGTTCTTTAAATCAAATTATAAGATCACTTTTTGATTCATAAAAAGAAAGCTGTCATTTTTTCGCATTTTTTCGGTAGAATTTTTAATAGTCTAGGATGAGTCAAGAAGATTCCCGGTTTTTGATTCCATTTCCATAAACAATTATCATTTCTATTTTCAACTCAAAGATCTTAAGGTAAAACCTTCAAGGTTTTAAAGAAAGTTGGCTTAGTTTTTTTTCATGAGCCAAATAGGGAACAAAAAAAGGCCAAAATTCGAGAAAGTGCAATTGATTCTTGACTTTCATTTCAGAAAGTGACTCCCTCTAGGAAACTGTTTCTCAAAAATAAAAATAAAAGTTATACAAGCTGACATCAAATACGACTACTCGTCGAAGTTTGAGTATGATTATTAAGAAATGTTGCCCCAAACCAGACATGAAATGAAAAGATAATTTTGTTTAGAAAATATTTTTGCATTTGAGCCATCTCCGAATGAAAACGAAAATAAGAAGAACTTCCAGCATATTGAATTTTCCCATTTCTTTCTCTTTACCCCAAAATGATTCTTGGCTTCAAATTTGGAGTATGAAACCACAGGGTCGTAACTTGAAGAGTATTTTCTTTCCGGCGAGGATTCGAGGAAAGAGACGGTCAGGCGCTGGCATGAGATTATAAGGGTTTCCTACGAAACCCTACAAATTGGCATTCTCCCAAGGTTTTAAAACTTGTTTCAGTAGAAGAATGAAATACTGCAAAATATAAAAGCAATCTTATCGAATTAAAGATATTTCACATCCTTTAAACATAACATTTGAAAGTTTCAGATAACTTCAAAACATCCCAACGATAATGAATATTGAAGACAAATTAACTGAAAACTATAAATGATCTGTAATTTTTTCTCTGGCAGAGTCGATTGATTTCTGATGTTCTATCTCATATCAGTGCATTCAGAGCTTCTGTAAGGATTAAACATTTGCAGCATCACAATCCGGGGCGACTACAATGTGAGTAGCTCCACAATTCAACAATAAATAATAATCAAGCAAGTGATAGATAACACATAACCTTAGTATCCATCTTTATTTACTCTTGGTTATAATTGATGTTTTTTTTTTTATCAAGAAAGGATTCATAATTTCTCTCACACGCTCGCCACTTCTTAGTTTGAAAAAAGGCTTTTGTTTTTTGGTCGAGGCTAATAGTTACACAGGAATTCTGTACAGTTAGTCTCAACCAGTCTAAGCACCAATGGGCACAACAATTTTATGTACGAATAGACATTGGTCACTTAATTGTTTTTTTCCAAACCACTCTTGATGAAAATATATTGACACGGGCAAATTTTTTATACGAGAGGTCAATACTTTTATCTTGAGTGAAGAAATTCGGTGATAAAAATGTGAGATAGAGAAAGAAGAATTAAGATAAAAATTAGCGAATGTTCAAGACGTGGAAAAGAAGGAAAGAAGTGTTTTCTGATATTTTCAACACTTTTGGTTTATATACACTGTACAAAGTTTTTTTTATTAATAACAGTGCCGATGTATTGTTTACATGTTTTAAGCAAAATTGAAAATTATGTCGTTTATGTAGATATGAACTTAGTTTTCATACCTAATTCAGGATCTTGTTTTTCCGTTGACAAACACCTGTCACTCGTGGAATCATCAATCTTCTTAAAAATTCACTATTGTTTGTTGACAACCTCGATTTCACTCCTACACTTCCACTGAGGAAAAAGAACTGATCTTTTTTGCCTTCTGCTAGACTGCGAGATAGAAACAACCGTGAAGTGAGTTTCAATCCTGTCGCGCATGCGCGAATCAGTGCGAGCAACACTACGCAACGAACGTTCCCTGAGATACAAAGTTTGAAAAAGCGCGAAAGATTTAAACGAGTTTGACTGAAAATCATAAATAAAAAATCTGTCTTAGAGTAAAATAGCCAAATTGGATGATTGTTTTGAAAATTGTTGATTGAAGAGTGTTTTTTTTCATTTTTAAGAGTTATTATATGCAAAATATAATTTGTTTGAATAAATCTAAGAAATTCCAGGTGAAGAATATTGTTTTCCTACCAAAAACGACATAGTTGACTTTTTATGCAAATCAACTTCTGTTTTAAATTTATTATTTGCGTACATTTTTTATTTGAAAAAATGTATTTCTAACTTTCCAGTAAAATATGTGATTATTTAATTATTAAATTATTGTGTTCCTTAATTTAAGGGGACTTTCGACTCTAAATAAAAAATAATAAAGATTCATAATTAACAAACGTAACTTTGTACGAATGTTTTGTATATAATTTTGGCAATGTCATTTTGGGAATTCCCTATCATCCATAACACGTATCAACTGATAATTTATTTTTGCACGATGTTCGCAATGGATCGCGTTAAATTATTAAATTGGACGATAAAAATTGAAATCCTTCGTCGTCGACCATTAAAATTAATAATTTATACACAATTTTTAATTGTGCTTTATAAGTAAAAATTTCTGAATTCTTTTGGAAGGATTCTTTGTTTTCTAAAAATTGCATACTTGAAGTGAAATTTTGAAGAAATTTCAGTTTCGAAAAATTAGCAAAAGTTTCTAATTTTTATAAAATGTCGTTTTTCTTTAAGATCAGATAACGAACTGGCAGAATAACCTTATGATGGGGTGATTATAGTGACGACTCGATTTTATTAAAAGAATACAACATTTATTAAGAAAAAAATATATATTCCTAAATTATACTTTGAAATATCAAAAAAATATATTTTCTATTAATTGTACACAAGCTTTTTTCTACATTTTCCAAAAAAATTGGGGGTTTTCTCAAGTAAAAGAGACCTCCGACATCTGTGGAACATTTTCCGCTAGTTTCCAGAAATAATTATTTTCATAGGCTTTTTGCTACTGTGATTCATAACCTTATTTTATTGTTTTTTTCTTCGTTGTAAGAATGATTAGGACAGTTACCTAATAATTCTCAAATAAAAATGGAATTGAATGCCTCAAACTATATTTGTAGAATGTTTATTGTCTATACTGAAAATTGAAAAGCTAAATAACTTCATGGTAACATTTACTTTACGCAAAGAAAGATTATAACGGCTTCCCTCTATAAAATAAAACCTATGTTATTCATCTCTCTGTTCGCATACGGAATTTTGTAACATTATTACTCCGTAACTAGAAAGTCACTAGAAGAAGGACGTCATCAGAGATGTTATTTGTAGGTAGCTTTGCAGTGTAAAGTTTTTGCTCAGTCGACGAATTCCTAACCTGAAAAAGTTTTTGACACATAAACACTCGCCGCTTCCGCCGATGCAAAATTAGTGATTGAAGTGCGTATTTCAGGCAAATGAAAAATGATCCTTTGGGAAAGACTTCGCAATCATTGTACGTGGAATGGCGGTGCCAAACAAATTTCCGTCGACGCTGTGATACCGCTTTTTGCAGTTCCCGTCTTGGCGATTATCGCTGCACAAAACCTCCTTTGTACCGTCCTCATTTTTGTGATCACCCCGCTACTAATTTATTACTTGCACAATAATTTCCTACGATTTTTACTGAGGACGAAGTTTTTCTTTATGTGGACTGTCACAAGTGTCCTCATGTTGATGTTCGTCTTCGAAATCAGTGTCGTGCCATTGCTAGAGATCCTGCCAGAGGAGAATTTAGTTTTCATAATTTGTGTTGTTGGTGGCATGTGTTGTGGATACAAAACTAGGGTTTTAGCGGATCAAATCACACCGGAAGGAAATCATGTCCAGGGTCTGGAACTCGGCGAAGGAAGTGGGGAACTTTGTCCTAACTGTAGAAGACGAGCTCCACCAAAAGCGTTTCATTGTCGTGTTTGTCAGACGTGCATTCTTGGAAGAGAATATCATTGCAAGTGGTAATTGTCTCTCTACAGCTCTTATCTGTAGCGTTGTGAATTTATTCACTAGTAAAAATAATCTTGCCTTAAAAATAGTATGATTCTCTGAATTCGAAACTTCTCTATTTAAAAAAAATATGCCTGAGTAGGGTGAAGTTTCAAATAAAAATCTGGAAAAAACAATTTAGAATAAACAAAAATTCAAATTCTCAATTAACATACAAATTTAAGTAAGAAATTTCTTGGAGATTAGGAAGCAAAGAATCTAACTTATATCGTGGTTTCGTCATGAGTTACGATACTTTTGGCGTGTTGAAAAATTTGTTTTTTTCTGCTTTGTAAAGTATGTTGAATGAATATTGAAACGATCGATTTGTCGTAATGTGAGAAAATTGTGAGATTTTTTGTTTTTTCAATGTCCAAGAATTCCTTAGTTTTAAATCACTGAATAAAATGTCAATTTCTTACCCAGGTTGGATTGCTGCATAGGTTCCAGTAATTTACGCTGGTTTCTAGCTTGCCTACTTTCATCAGCAGTCGCTTTTATATATGGTTCCAATTTAACGATGACTTCGGTTTGTCATCCTTTTATACTGATTGGAACTGTTCTTCTGCCAGATGATTGCAGTGATGTTTATCACGAATTAGAGTAAGTAAATTTTTTTTTTTTGACAATCACAATTTTCGAGAATAAATCGCAATTTTGTGGGTAATTCGAGAAAAGATATGTCTTGCAGGGTGGCGACATGACCGAAAAATTACTTGATTCAACCTAGGAAATCGAAAATTTTACCGTAAAAATACGAGGAATGACCACTTTCTTCTTATAAATTAAAAAGAGATCTTATCATTTTATTTGAAGGACGTAACGTCCCTTTAGTCTGATTCTGGCAATTTTGGGATATATCTATACTTTATGTTGCTCTGTAAAATTTTTCTTAGCTCACTTGAGTTTGATAATCAAATTGATGATAGCCCAAACATATAGAAAGAATTATTTTCTCAATTAAAGAAAAAAATACATTTATCACGTTTTATTTGCTTTCTCATTTATCTGACTTGGGGCAGAGAATTTCAGAAAATATTTATAGTTTTTATTCTAGGTCAGGGAGTTTCAGTAGAGATATAATTTCACTTGAAACATAATAACAATGAATAACAATTTTATTCAAATGATTTTTATTCGAATTGAGGAGAGAGAAAATTGAGAAAATCGCTCTTTTAATTTAAATTCGTCAAAATTTGAAAGTCCCCTTTCCTTCATTTAAAATGAAAAAATTACTTCAAGCAGTTTTCAGAGTAGAAGAAGTATTTCAAATGAGAAATATTTCTAAATTATAGTAGAATACTTGTTCACATTGTTCATTGCGGATTCATCTTTTTATTTCATAAGTCATTTACTTGGTTGAAAGTTTAACTCTTATGTTGGAAACTAAACTTTTCTCTTGAAGGTGCATTATTTTAACTTAAAATCCACCTTTGATTGAAAATGTAAATACTTTGTTAAAAATCAATTCATAGTGAATTAGTGAAGATTCGATTATTTAGTTGAACATTGATTTTTAGGATAGAAATATAACTATTACTTTCAGGATTTATTTCCTTTGTTAAAAATTCGCCTCTTTTAAAAATTAATCTTTATGGTTGAAAATTCACCTTTTTTCTGCATAAAATATATTTATTCCAGTTTAGGATTCATCATTTTACCTGAGAATTCATGAGTTTAGTTCAAAATTAGTTTATCTATTTGGAAAATGATCTTTTCTAGTTCAAAATTCAACTATTCGATGAAAATTTGTCTTTATGGATTTAAAATTCAATTAGTTCGTTGAAAATTCACATATTTTGTTGAAAAATTGATTTCCGGTATAAAATTATATTTTTCTTCGAAATTTTATTTTATCATTTTAACTGAAAATTCAATTATTTTGTTGAACATTCACATATTTTGCTAAAAAAAAAAAATGGATTTTTGGGTATGAATTTATATTTTTTTTCGGAAGTTACTTTTCTTGTTCAAAAACTCTTTTTTACGGTCAACAATTCAAGTTAAACATTTGAATATTTTTCACATCAGTCAAAAATTCATCTGGTTGAATGCTCTTATGTTTAGTTCAAAATTAATTTTTAAACTAAAAATGTTACTTCCCTATTTTTGGTTGAAAATGATCACCTCTATAGTTCAAAATTCAACCATTTCGTTGAAAAATTGTATTTTTTGGTTGAAAATTAATTTTTGGTCGAAATTCCAACTATTCTAGTGAAGGGTTCATCATTTCAGATAGAAACTCGTCTTCCTGGTTTAAAATTCAACTAATACAGTTAAACATTTACAATTGTATTTGAAGTTTCATAATTTTGTTCAAAAATTGATTTGATTGAAAGTAAGTTTTTTTGTTCGAAGCTAATTTTTTTTGTTATAGGTAATTTCTTTCGACAGAAAATTGAACTAATTCCAATTGAAAATTCCATAGTTGTAGTTAAGAATTCATTTGTTCGAATAAATTCAAAGTTTGAGAATTCCGGTTGACAATAATCAATATTTTCTATTGGAAATAATTCATCTGTTTGAGAATTTAACTCTAATTGGGTTTTCAAACTAAAAATGTTACTGTTCCATTTTCGGTTGAAAACAACTATTTTTTCAGTTTACAATTCAACTATTTTGTTAAAACATTGTATTTTTTGGTAGAAAACTAATCTTTCTATTCGAGAATAATTCTCCTTGTTTAAATATTCACCTCAGTGGTTAAAAATTGAAGTGCTCTAGTTAAATATTCATCATTTTTTCATCTTCTTGGTTTGTAATTCAAACTGTTCTAGTTGAATCCTTTTTTTTTTTTGTTATCGCAAATTGATTTTGTCAATTATAAGTTTCAGTGGCCCAACTTTTGTAAAAAAAAAATGATATTTTTTTCGTGAAAAATTTTTTTCTTTTTTTCAAAATTAATTTATTTTCCTATTCTTGATCTGTTTTTTATAGGATGTTTAGAATGAACGTCACCTATTTTTAGTTAACCGGAAAAATTGAGAAATTTGACCGGGAAAACCCAGGAAATGACCGTGAATTTCAAATCGTCTGACAAATCGCCACCCTGGTCCTGGAAGTTCTGAACGTTCGAATAAACGAAATATTCTTTCGCAATCCTATTTTATCTACCACTATTGTTCCAGCTAAAATTTCAAATAATGAATTTGAAGCTTCTTTTGTTATCTACTATTAACAATGGAGATAAATAATATTTTGTTCTCTTTTTAGTTTACAGAGACATCAGAAAGAAGTTTCGTTCATTTGAACGTTCAGAACTTCAAGCATATGAATAAATCGTCTAGACGTCGTTGCTACGTGATTTCAGAAAGATTTTATATTGAGATATGATATTCCTGGATGTTTTCAGAGTCAAATTTCACTATTTATAAGCTTTAGTATTTTATTTCTTCCGGAGAAATCATTTAGATTAAAAGAAATGAATTCAATGTGAATTGCAAATAAATCGAAATTTTAGGGCTAGTCATTCATATTGTTATTCCGCTTTGTACCGGCCAGAATAAGGAATAAAAGAAGGAATAATGAATTAAAAAAGACTGACGTGGAAACCCTGAACATTGACGATGTTGCTTGCATCCGCAAAAATATCGGTCATGCACGCAGGACTACTGTTCCAATTTTGCCTCAAAATCAATTAGATTTACACGATTCACTTGGAAGTATTCGAATTAAAACGAATAAAAACGAGAAGTTTTTACTCGTGAATGATAGAGAGAACAATATTATTATGTTCTCAGCAATTTTAAACCTTGTTTTTTTATGGAGTTTAGTGAAAATTTTCGTCGATGGAACATTTTACAGCTGCCCAAAACAGTTTGGTCAAGTATCTAAAATTTTTGGAATGCATAAAAATTCATACATACCTCTCGCTTCCTTCCTGCTTAGTGGTAAACAAATTAATACCTATTCAGCAGCATTTTCTCATCTTATATCAGGATGTAAAAAACTTGATTTGGTCTTCAATCCCAAAACAGTGTATGCAGACTTTGAAATTGCTATTTATTCCTCCATACGTGTAGTGTTTCCGAATTCAAGTGTAGAAGGTTGTCGGTTCCTTTTAGGTCAAAGTTGGTGGACAAAGATTCAAGAGCTAGGGATCAGGTGTTGAATATAAAGATAAAAATTCGGAAATAGGTTTTTTTTCTTAAACTTCTTTGGAGTAGCTTCCTTAAATCCTTTCGATGTAGAAAATTGTTTTGAAGATCTCATGGCTATCCAACCGTTAGATGATAAAGTGGAAAAGTTTTATGACTGTATTTTAGAAAACTTCATACTCTGTGATTCAAGTTTTCCACCACACATTTGGGTTTTTTTTTTCTCCAACAACGACGCGGACAACAAACGGTTGTGAAGCTTACCACTCAAAATTGAACTCAATGTTTTACACGTCGAACCCGAACATTTTTATTTTTGCTAAAGCTCTAAAAGATGTGCAAATAGACGTTTATATAAAAATGCGAAGTATTGGAAAGAGGAGGAAAGAGATTTTAGAAAAAGAAGATATGTTATTGTTTCAAAGCGGTTCGTGAAGTAGATTTGAATTCGTTCATGAAGTTTCACGTAAATTTCTACCAGTTTAGTCTTTAGCTTGAAGTGAAATGAATACTTTATACATGGGAAATTATGCAGTTTAATACGAGATTTATTTCACATGACAGCTTCCACTAGCTCAATTATCAATTTTTTTTAGTGAAGTATTTATAGAATTGACAACAGATTGTTCAAGCCCAATAATTCATATTGTATTATATAGTTTTTTATACTGACAATGCATATATTCCAACATTTTTAAAAAACGCCAGCATAAAAATCTACTTATGCAATGAAAGCTGCCGGTCCTAAGCCTGGAAAAAGTGTGAAGGAAAACTGACAGTCACCATCATTTAAAAATAATTTCTAAAAAAGGAATCAAATATCAACGCCTATAAAAAGTCAAATCATATCTCAATATCAAATTTTTTTGAAATCACATCGCACCGACGTCTAGGAAGACGATCCATCCTGGAATGACCTTGTTGTATTATATAGTTTCTAATTTTTGAAATTATCTGATTCCAGCATTGCGGTTTGCTTCGTTTCTGCAGTCTACAGTCTACTCGTCGGTTTAGTCATAACGTGTTATCTCTTCTATCATCTGTGGCTCATTTACCAGGGGAAGACATCCAACGAACGACGCAACCTTGGCTTGGAAAGTCACTGCGACGACGGAATGCTAAAGAGCGTATCTCGACTCTTTTGTTGTAAAACGTAGGTATCCTTCTTGCTCAGGGGCCGAAAAAATCACGTCAATTTGTGATCCCTACGTCTTGCGTGATTACTGAATTAATAGAACAGAAATTGTGCATGGAAATGAAACGAAGCCAATCATAAAAAGTCAGAAATTGGAGTAGGGAGACCAAGGTTTTGAAACGTTTTTTCTACTCTTTCATAAATAATCATAGAAAAAAATTGGATGAAATCATTTTGCCGGCGAAAACTCGCAATGTTGAAAAGTACTGAAATTACAGTTACGAAAATAGAGAACTTGAAAAAAATAGACAACAAAACTGCGAAATAAAAGAACAAACAAAAATGTTTATTAACGAAATCAAAATATTCTGAAAATAATTTGGATTTTGAATTTTCGGCAATTGCATAATTTTAGCATTTCGACATTCATCGATTTTTCTGGTTTCGTTAACTTTCAATTTCGGAATAATTTGATTTTGTAGATAAACATTTTTGGTAGTTTCGATCTTTCAAAATTCCCGAAATGTTCGATTTTTCAAATTTTCTATTCTGCTAATTGTATTTTTGAGATTCTTCTCTGGTAAAACAATTTCATATTTGAAAAATCAAGGAATGTAGAATTTGAAGATTTCGCATATTTTAGTTTACTGAACAGTTACTTCTCATAACCTTAAAAAAGTTCAAATTTTGAAGTCCTTGTTTTAATTGCGAGACCTTAAAAACTGTTGAAGGTTTACGAATAATTTACAAATCCTACATAGATTTAGTCAAGGTATATTGTGTCTATTGAGCTATTTGTTCGCTTTATAATTTAATTAGACACATAGATTATATGCGATTACATGTGATTCTTTGTTAATTTGATGTTATGCATGGAAATTTGATTTCACCTTTTCGAGGTGAAGTTCATTCTGCAAAAAGGCCAAAGGCTCAAGTCTGTGTTATACATATAGACATAATTTTTTCATAGAAAAAAAAATTATAGAGGCAATAAGGTAGAAAAACGAGCATAGTATTTTTTCTTAAGTATTTCTTGCAAGTATTTTTCTTATAGAAAATTGTATTTTCTTCAGTGCAGCTACGAAGCGCTTTCTTCGTTTACAAAGGCTAGAAAAAGACTGTTATGCTTTTTCTTTTCGTTTTTTTTTCAAGGCCTTGTAAAAGGTGAATTTTAGCTAGTTAATTAAATAATATGCATAAAACAGTCTGGACATACTATTTTACTCTCTTATTACGTTTTCGTTTTTTTTTTACTGTGTTCAATTGCTTGAATAGGATGGGAATGGTGTTGCCACAGTTCTGAGAAATGCAACAATTCGGATATTTAATTTACAATTAAACTAATTTGACTCTAGAACAAATAATTTTAATGTAATTATATAGATGTTGTATAATATCTGCACAGAAGGAACGTTGTAAAATGTATCGTCTACGATCAAACAGTATTTTGCGATCATGAAGAGGAGACTATATTATGATTGTGAGAAAGTGAAATCCTGAAGAATATTCTTCGGCAATATTGGCTAATCCTAAATGTAAGAGAGGGCAACAATGAGATACTCAAAGGTCCCGTGTAGATGTTGAAAGGAGAAGATTTTAATTCACTCATGAGAGATTAAATCGAAGCCTGACAGTTCGTTTTAATATTCATTTTTAGTTATGTAATTCTACGAATCAATTGTAGATTCAAAAACTTATAGTATTTTGAGACTCTGAACCCAAAAGGTTATTCTATGAAAGAATACTAAAATTAGAGGCGCATACATATTCAGAATGTAATAATCTATTTACCGACGGTAAATCAAAAAGATTCCACTAAAGACGAATGTAGCTCCGAAATTTCTTTTTAGTAATTTTCAATCTTCGGACATACTATCCTACACTTATTTTATTTTACTAAACGACCATATGCCTTAATTTTCATTCTTCCGAGTCGCCCTTTAACATAAATTTCATTCTGAAAAAAGCGGAATCCGCATAAAAATAATGACATAAAATTCAGATCGGCCTATAAAAGTTTCTAATTTCAATTTCTGAGGGGCTGATTTGAATTGCGGACAAGTATTTTTATGAAGAATCAAAACTCTGTTACAGGGAAATTCGGAATAATAAAAATTAGGCAAATCAATAATTGGGAAAAATAAAAATGATGGTAAATTGTTTATTGGTCATATCAATCTAGTAAAATAAGCATTAGAGAAAATAAATTAGGGGGATCTTTATGTGCCTCCTGAAATGGTAGGGATGGATGTACCTACTATTCCGAAAATCTTTCAGCATGGGGTAAGTTTTTTACCATTGAAAAATCTGGAACAATGAATTTTTATATTAATTATTGTTAAATTATTCGTAGTAGCAACGAAAGTACTTACTTTATAGATATATTTTTTTCTAAGCTAGTGAAATTCTGTAAACTTAAGTAACTTCTTGAGATTTGTGAGCGTTAATAAATACACATGCTTCACGCATGAGGTCATATTTTTCTCAACTATTCACGAAAATGTATATTCTATCCTTTTAGCTCAAAATATCCGTCTGTGACTTTATGACTTATCACAATAGAAAATTCGTAATAATGTCAATAACTGTCGTAATCGTTTGATCTATCGTTTAGGCGCAGGACAGACAAAATGTGTATTTTCAGTGATCTCATTTTCCTAGAATTATTTTCTTTGAAGTGTATATCGTCATAACAGTGTGTACATTTTTTCATTGTAATAACTGTGATAAATCGATAAAGTGGCCATTGTGTAATAAACTTATTAATTGGTAAACGTCGTTTTTTGCACTTTGAAAAATTCCTTCTTCAAATCAGGGTTGCTAGAAGACCTGGAAGACCTAGAAAAGTCATGGGAATTTGAAGAAAAATTACTGAAATTCGTTTGGGAGCACCTAATTCAAATTTTTAATAATTTATTAGGTACTTTCCTTTACGAAATGCATCATGAAATTAATGAAAATTGCTGGGTTTTCAATAATTATCGTCGGTGAATTATTATGCGACAGGGAATTGCAGAAAGTAATTAGAGTTCTTATTTTAGGGCAGGAAGTTTAGTGTAGAAGTATAATTTCACTTGGAACAGGGAATTTTTTACTTGAAATGTGAACTTTTAAAACTAATTATTATTTGAATTTGGAAGAGAGGAATTTAAAAAAATCGTTCATTCAATCCAAAATTCGTCGCGATTTCAAAGTTCCCTCTTCTTAATTTTGAGTAAACAAAGTACTTCAAGCAGTCATTAGAGTAGAAGAAGTATTCCGAAGAAGAAAATATCCCGGAATTATATTAGAAAGCTCGTTTACATTTTTCATTGAAAATTCATCCTTTTCGTGTTAAAAAATCAACTACTTGTTTGGAATTTAAGGATGTACACTAGTTACAATCAATCTCAAAATTCGATAATCTTTCTGATGATTTGTATAATTGACCAAAATGTATTTATTAATAATTGCTGCGTATTCTGAAGGAAGCTTATAAGTGTGCTTCAGAAAAAAATAATTCAGGTTGAAATTTTTTATTTATCAGAAGTTATTCACGCAGTCTTAGTTTTTGCTATATCGTTAGGGAAAAGTTACAATTCTTATCTAATCCTAAGGATCAAGGCCTCATTTAATTTTCGGAAAGATCTTCTACAATTCTATTTGGGTAGTGTTGATTGGAATTTGAAATTTCATTGTTTACAACAATGACAATAATTATGATTTCTAAATAAATTTTTTCATTACAATCTACCCAAATGAATTGTAGAGAATCCTGCAAAGAATTAAATGATGCCTTGAAGATTAGGATTGTATAAGAATGGTAACTTTTCTCTAACGAGAAAGCAAGAACTAAAACTAAAGAAATTTGGGAATTAAACTATTTCTTTGAGAATGAACTTCGTGGAAAATTTACTTTTTTTGTAGAAAATTAATCTTTATGGTCAAAAATGCATCTTTTTACTTAAAATACATCTATTCATTTGAACATCCATCATTTATACCTGAAAATTTATCAGTTTGGTTAAAAATCAATAACATCAACTGAAAATTCAACTGTTTCATTTTTAGTGAAAAATTTATCTTTCCTAGTTCAAAATTCGACATTTTGGTGAAAATTCGTCTTTTTGAATTAAAAATTCAATTATCTCGTTGAACCTTCACATATTTTGTTGAAAAATCGATTTTTTGCAGACTATCTTTTTCTTCGGATGTTAATATTCTTCTTCCAAAATTCTTCTTTACGTTTAACATTTCAAGTTATATAGTCAAACATTTTTCATATTAGTCGAACATTCATTTAGTTAAAAACTCTTATGTTTGGTTCCAAATTAATTTTTCGAGCCGAAAATGTCAGTATTCCATTTTTGTTTGAAAATTTTTATTTTTATGGTTCGAATTTGAACCATTCTGTTGAAAAATTGTATTTTTTGGTTGAAAATTAATTTTTTGTCAGAAGTTGAACTATTATAGTTGAATGTTCATCATTTCAGTTGAACATTCGTCTTTCGGGTGTAAAATTTAACTACTTTAGTTACTAATTTACAATTTTATTTGATTCTTCGTCATTTTGCGCATAAATGTAATAATTTGTTTGACAGTTTTTTTTTGTTTGTTAAAAGATCGTTTTTTTTTTGTTATAAGTAATTTTTTCAACTGAAAATTGAAGGTGTTGAAGATTCTTTTTTTTAGTATAAAACACTTATGCTTGGTTTAAAATTGTTTTTTTCTTAAACTAAAAATGTTACTGTTCCATTTTTGATTGCAAATGATTATTTTTTAGTTTGAAATTCGTCTATTTTGTTGAAACATTTTTTGTTTGTAAAAATTATATTTTTCACCTTCATGGTTGGAAATTGAATTGCTCCATTTAAAAATTTATCTTTTTGTTAATTCATCTTCTTGTTTTGGAATTTAACTGTTCTGGTTGAAATCTGTTTTTTTTTTTTGTTACCGTAAATTGATTTTTTAAATTGTAAGTTTAACTGTTTCAATTTTTGTGAAAAAATGAAAATTTTTTAATAAAAAATTAGATTATTCTCTTCAAAATTGATTTATTTTACAATGTTTGATCTGTTGTGTAATAGGATGTTTAGAATGAACGTCATGGATAAAAATAAATGTTTGCGTTTAGCGACAAATATAATAATATGTTACTCCTAGTTGACCAGGAAAATTAAAAAACATGGCCGGGAAGAACCAGGAATTTGAAATCGTCCGCCGAATCGCCACCCTGATAATAATAATTAAAATTCAAATAGCGTAGTATGGATTTTATTTGGTAATGTTTTATATTAGATTGATTAAAATGTAATTTCAGATTCTGTAGAACATAGTTGAAATTGATTCGATAAAATCAGTAAACAAAACAACAGTCACGCAAGTTCGTCATGTAGTGTATTTGTGTATTGCACTAAAAATTAATCAACTATTTTGAATAGATTTACAGGGAAGAATAGGGAATTGGATATATAGCTATGAAATGGGAGAGAGTTTTATCTAATTAAAACTCAATCTTCAATTGCAACACCCCTTTGTCTGGGATCAAAATCCGGAATAACTCTTTGCACTAATTCTCTCCACTCTTTTTTCTGTCTCTCACTTTCCTTGAGTTCCTCTGAAATTTTTGGAAACCTTCTCCATAAACTAAAAAATCTCATCTTCAATCTACATTCATAATGATCTCTGGCCATTTCTTCTTTTTTCTTCCCAAGGGCTTTGATTTCGAATGTTCTTACCCACCAAATTTTCAAAGTCTTCGCTTGAGCTTTCATGTCATAAAAATCACTAGCAACGTGATATTTTTGTCTCTCTACTGAAGTATATTTTCGCCAGTCTGAAAATGAAGACCAAAGCAAATTCCTTTCATAGACGGAAATCGCTAACTCTTCCTTAATTTTATTTTGTTTATCAGTTTCTGATTTCCAAGCGATGAATGTTTTTTCAAGAAGCATTTCATTGTAGTGATTCGTTGCTTTTTCTGTGTTGTCATACTTCTGATTCAGAAGAGTAATGAGAGGTTCGAAAATGTAGCGACGAAGAAGAAGACGATTGTGAAAATGATCTGCCTTTTCGTTTAGAAATTTAATCCTTTCCATTTCACGAATTCGTTTTTCTTCTCGTTCTTCTCGAAGTCGTTTTGCCTCTCGTTGAGCCTTAACATATTCAGATTATTTTAGTATAACATTTCTCAAATATATTTGTTTTCAGAAGCCAGTTCAAAAGGAAGCAATTCAAAATAATTTAATATCGTACTTCTCGCTGTAAAAGTTTTCTCTCCGACTCTTCCTTTTTTCTCAACTCTTCCTGCTTTTTTTTCTCATCTTCAATTTTCTCTAATCGTGCTTCTTCAGATCTTCTGACTCTTTCCCTTCTAGCTTCTGCCCTTGCTTCCATCCTCATAAGGAAATCTGGTGTATTTGGTACTCGCAATGGCTCCAAAGATTCGTCTCTTTAAAACCAAAAAGGTAATTTTTTATCAATTATATGTTATCAATTTAAGGCAAGAAGCATTGCATACTTTTTTTATCCATTTTTCAGAACACTGATTTCTGCGTGACAAGAATCAGGATGGCGGCTTGACCGGGGAAAAAACGGGAAATGACCGTGAATTTAATTAAAAACCGGAAATTCGCTTGACTCGACATAGACTATTAAAAATTCTACCAAAAAAAGAAGGGAAATGACCGCTTTCTATTTATGAATCAAAATATTCTAATATATATATCTACACGTCATGAGAGGAAGAATTTCCATTTTTCTCCATTCTAAGAAAAACGTTTTGCAAATTTTTTTTCTGTTAAATTTTTTTAGCCGACAGAAATTTGATAATCGAATTGATGATAGCTCGAACCTACAGTAAGAACTATTACCTTATTTTTTTCAAAAAAATAAATTTATCACGTTTCATTTGCTTTTCTTTAGGGACAGGGAATGTCAGAAAATATTTATAGAGAAGAATTTAAAAAAATCGTTCCTCCAATTCAAAATTCGTCACAATTTTACAGTTCCCTCTTCTTAATTTTAAATATAGAGAGTGCTTCAAGAAGTCCTCAGAGTAGAAGTAGTATTCCGAAGAAGAAATATTAATATTAAAAACATTAAAATAGTGACACTAATTATTAAAAATATATAATATTCTCATTTTTATAGTTCGAATTTGAGCCA
>WSXT02197621.1:0-19063 GCA_011762715.2 Neuroterus valhalla
GCTCGTTGCCACTACTCAAATACAAAAAAAAGGAGATTTGAACTCTAATTGTTTTGTATTATATTGGGATTGATGGAGACTGTCCTGATGTCGAAGGCAAATCTTTTATACTCGGCAGGCGATGCAATGGCGGATTCGATTCAAATCAATTTCATCATCATTTTTTTTTGTTTTTTTACGACCCTGCCAATTGCCGAGCTTGACCTTTCTAAGTGCGATGTTAGAAGCGGTTATTCTGGTTGTTTCATCTTTTTTATTCTCGCGGTAGGTCCTGTTGTGGCGATAACACATTCAAGACTTCCGCTTTAGAGTCCTTTGCGATTTTACTACGTGGTGGTGCCGAGATTTATTTCCTCGTACCGCGGACCTTTTAAGTGCTGTTAAAGAAAATAGGGCGTTTTCTTCCTTCCTCGTTGAGTGTTCGGGACAATGCGTCAGGATTTTGTTTGCGCGGCATGTTTATTGCGGGTGAAATGTGTTCGAGATTTCCGGTAATGGTTTCCTTTGGATTTTTCCGAGCTGTTCGACCACGTGGTCGCTTCTGAGACTTATTTTCGTCAATGTAGGTGACCACGGATCTCCAAAGTCCGAAAAGACTTGCCGCGTTCTTTCCTTTTTTTATACTGTAATGAAATCACTCAGGAATAAATTGTTCATTTCCGTTAATGTGAGTTGAAGAAAGTTATGAAACGGTCGTTGGTGATTTGAAGAACTACCCCTGTGATTCCCTATCCTCTTTTCTTTCTCCCAGATTTTGATTCAAAGTTAAATATGAATATAAAGTAAGGTTAGAAAATAAAAGAGAAATATAACTTTCGGGCTAAAATAGAATTGCTTTACGTTCTGATTTTTCCGGGCCTGGCTGGCGCCCTAAAACAAACTACAAGGCATTGCTGCAACGTTTTTCGCCATATGTGAGGCGGCAATTTTCCCGCTCACAACAGGATATGATTTAGAATGATTAAGAAGTCTAATCGTGACAGATATATTTTCATTGATTTGTCTTCAGAAAAAATGTCCTGCCAAGATGATTCATCACCACTCTTTACACTATTTATAATAGTTCGAATAACATCACCTTGATGTTGACGATCTCGCCAAACATTTTGGGAAATTTCTTTAAATAAGATGATCCGACCTACAGAATCGCTAATCGTATATTTTGTTTCAACGTTGAAACAATATTCACAAAAAGAATTATTACAAGGTCTTCTGGAGAGTCCGTCAGCATTACCATGAGAAATTCCCTCATGATGTAAAATTTCAAGATCAAATCGATCAAGTTTACCTACCCATCTCGCTAATTGTCCGTATAAATTTTGGAAGAAAGAAGCCATGTTAATGAAGAATGGTCAGTTTGGACGTGGAAAGGCCTACCACATGAATGATAATGATAATTTTGAACTGATTCTACTACTGCTAGTAACTCATGACAAGTTGCACAATAATTTTTTTTAGCTTTTGACAATACACGACTGTAATAGCCAATCATTTGGACACAGACAATCTGGACGTGGAAAAGCTAAGATAGAAGGAGATGAAAGAACTTCCTCAATTTGAAAAATGACTCTTGACACTCATCAGTCCTAAGGAATCTCGCTTTTTCCCGTCAGCCAGTAAAGTGTCTGAGCTATAGAGAGAAACCCTCTAATAAACCGCCTATAGTCAGAGCTTAATCCAGTGTAACTTTTTACTTGATTTTTATCTGAAGGAACCGGTTCCCATTTTCTGAAAGAATGTGACCTGAACATTGTATTTCCCATTGCAAGAGAGCAAAAAAATTTTTTATTGAGTTTTAAATTAGCTCAAAGATGGCTGGGGCATTACACAATCCAGAAGTCATAACTTCTTAAACAAGTGTTACTTTTTTCATGACAGCCCCAACATCCTACATTTTTCTTATCATTCTTGATGTTTAAATATCTAATCGAGTTTCTCAATGTCTTTTTAACTAATTTGATGTTTTTCTGACGAATTTTGGGTATTTTAAAAATATTTTTCATTCTTTTGGGTAACTGAGTTGGATTCTTTAATGGCTTGAACGTCCAAAGCTCGTGCAAGGGCAACTTTGAGTGAAGTGATGTTTTCCAACTGAAGAATTTCTCTAACCCTTCGTGATTAATTGCGATGATAAACTGAGAGCATGCAATTGGGTCTTATAGTACTGATGAACATTCAGGATATGCTAAAGAAAGTAATTTTCCTATATCAGCGGCTGACGACGGACAATCTTCTCCCGGTTCCTGTCGTCTATTTTGAATCGAAGAATAGCTACTTTGCCCTAAATGTTGCCCAAAGCATTCCTTCAATTTTCCTGTCAAAGTGTCAAAAGTCAAAACCTTCGTAAACGTCTGACTTGAGGTTATATTCTAGCTCCAAATCAACAGAAGTAACTGAGTTTGCAACATGAGATTGAATATTTGTCCCCGAATCTAACCTTCTAGCTAATAGATTCATGTTGTTCTTGTTAATAAGGATGTTGTCTTGTCTGATGTGTATTTGGAATAGCAGTTTGACTTTTACCTGCTTTGAGCGTCTCTCAAACTGAGAAATTTGTTGCTGGAGGGAAGTCTGCAGTGTACGTAGTCCATTGATGGTTCGTCGGCCCTCGATAACTTCAGCGTCGCGGTGTCGTAGCTCCGCCGCAAGATTCTTCTCCTCTACACTGTGATGTAACGTCGTTTCGGTTTCTTCTCCTCTCCTCTCCCGTTCACTATCTCGATCGGCACGCAGTTCCAGCAGTTGTTGCTGGTATGCATCTATTTGACTTCACGTCTTGTTAAGTGATAACAGAATTCCGTGGAGAGCAGGTTGGGTTTACTGCGACTGTTTGTGTGACATCGACCGCCATGCATGCACCAGCCTCCAGACGCGAGTCATCAACTGTAGAACGCGAGTCACTGATCGAACCACGTAAATCAACGAGAACGGGATTAAAATTGGTAGGGTTAACAGTACCTGGAATTCGCATAGTATGCGTGATTTCAGTAAATTCGGTTAGGTGATCGTGATTGTCAGCAGTGACACCAGTAGCAGCAGCAGCCTTTGGAATTTCCAAATCCCTCCATTGCCGTTTTCAAAATCCCGGACGAGTCCTCAAAATGTTCCAACACACTCTCTCACACACACAATAAATATTCAGACTTTCAGACTTTATAGGAGAAATAATGGGTTTTATTAATACCGAAAGTCCAAAGTCAATACCGATTTCTATCGTGTACCTCCCGACGATACTTAGAGCACGTCCGAACTGTTTCTTTCAGAAACAGTGATCTTTGACTGATTCATATAAAATATATGAGTGACCTTATGCTCACGAACATTATTTTTGCCGTAGAGGTATCAATGAGAATCGCGGAGTCCGAGAGATAGTCGCAATAGTGTGATGCAGAAGATGCAAGTTATTGGCCTGCGGTTCTTCTGGTTGGACAAATCGCCTTTCTCCGGTAGAAGAACAGTTCGTCCTTACACCAGTTACAGCGGTATAGAGATCACCGACTCTAAATATGAGGTGAAGATGCGAATCAGATATTGGTGTTTAAAATTGGACTTCTTCCACCATAAGTTCTTTAAACAATCTGGACCAGCGGCGTATAAGTTCTTCGTGTTTCTGAGTGCTTTCTTTACCTTCTCACCAGTGACTGGTAGACATTCTTTCTCGGATGTTATGAGGTTATTGAACAGCTCATTAACGCGTATAACGTTCTTAGCGCCTTCATTCAATGGATGTTTTACTTTGTACATCTCTCTATAAAATGTCTCGACTTCTTCAGACTTTGGTGGGTTTTTGACGAAAATAGGGGGATCGTTAAAGAGGCGCGATGGGTCAGCGATAAACTTTTTATCATCCCTGACCCATCCCTCCCTCTTTTTACTTTTCTTCATTGCGTCAGATAGTACTCGAATTTTGTGAACAATGTGCCGCCTAATGGTCATCAGCTTTGACTTTTTCAATGTGTGATTATGGTTCCTTATTTCATGAGCAAAATTTCGGACCCTTGCCGTAGAAAACTTACCGGATTTTATGTAGTCAATCACACAGTGCATACGGGACGCGTTTTGTCTTGCCCAGACAATCTTCTTGTTTATTTGATGCAAGCGCTTCTTAGTTTCAATCAATCGTTGGTTTGGACCTCCGATTTGAATCAGCCAAAGCTCTCGCCGCATCATCTCAATGTCGCTCCCTGATTCTCGTCTGCGGCTTATTCTTGCAGTGGTTAAGGAAGCGATCGGTGTACATCTTTTGTTCGCGAAAGGTTAAGGGCACGGTTTTTAACACTTGCTGTGAAAGGTGCGAAACTCCGTGTGTTTCTGGCACCACAGAGTGTGCAGGCGCGCCATGTAACCGCTACGGTTAGGGACACTATCGGCATCGTAGCAACTAAGCAGGTCATTATCGAATTGATCCGTCCATAAAGAACGTCACTTGTCTCGCCGTTTCGTCATCGTGTTTCCACCTAATTCAGCACCTCGATCTCTGGAACAATTGACAATACTGGCTAAACCATTGTTTGGGTTTTTTTGTTTCCATTCTTATTCTCCTAAGTAGCTAGGGAAGGGATTATCTATACATACAATAGATTACGAATTGTCGAACCGATTAACGGTTTTGAGTATTTAGTTATGTCGTATTCGCTGTTCATTGTAATAAAGGACTTGATTCCTTCTCAGATGCAAAGTGGCTAAAAAAAGATAATAGTTAAATGGTGACATTGCTTTATAACAAAATTTTAACTGGTGCAACGTGATATTTTTCATTTCGAGTAACTTACGTCCACACGAAATTAAATAATACATCAACTTATCAGGAACAAAACCCACGTCACTAAGGAACGTTTGTATGGTCTTAACTGTTCGCAGTTAAGACCATTGTTTGCAACGATCAACTAGATTTGGAGAATTATTGACCATACTGAAGAAACCATGTAAACAAATCTTTGGGTTTGGATCGATGTCATTTTCGAAGTGTGTAAGAGGCTTGCATTATGGAGGCTGTCACGCCGTTTATGCAGATTGCTTAAGTTAGTTCGTGAAAGATTTTTCAAAAAACTCTTTTTCGTAAATAAGATATAGCTTCCGATGAGACGGGAAATTCCTGCCTTTGGAAATGTGGTATATTCTTTCAAATACTAGTTTCCGCACACTTTCGTTTTTCATCTCTGCCGCCTAACTGCAAAATCTCTTGCAATACTTCTAGGTGAAATGTTAAGTAATCTGTATGTCCGTGTCCTCAGAACAAACGAATTCAATATCTACAAATCGGCCACACTTCATATCAAATTCATATCAAGTTCATAACCATTTCTATCCTATACCCCTCGACAACTCTTAGAGCATTCTTGAGATTCTCTTCTTTGAAAGCATAGTTTTATATAGATTCATATAAAATATATGAAGGACCTTGTGCTCACGATATTTGCTCTGCCGCAGAGGTACCCGTAATACGAGTCAGTGGGAATAGTATGATACAGAAGAAGAGAGGGTTTATTGTCTTACTCTGAAAGACGCCCTCGCTGCAATGTGATGCTGATAGTTGCCACACAAATCTAGTTTCCCAAAAAGGAATCCAGCCCTCTATGAAGCCTACTTGATGCGATAATCAATCCAAGCCATTGACAGATCGTGTTGGTAGTATGCAGCATCTTTGCACGAACTTCTTCTGATAAGCAAGTTCTTCTGACAGCCTAATACCTCTCTTTTACATCTTGTTAATCAATCTTTCTCCGTACAGGTCCGATCAGTTTTGTACTTCTTCTGGGTTATGCGAGTTTTCGCTGATCTGAGTTATCTCCTCTCCGCATTGCCTTAGATGAGAGAAATATACTGTATTTGAATATTCGCGAACTTATGGGAATAATCTTTTTCTGAGAAATATTAGTTCACGATTTGCTCGCAAGGGAAACCCTCATAAAATGAGGCTCGAGCAAAGGCCTACTCAGAAACCTAATTGCTATGAAATATGTAGGTGTTTCTAGGCGTTGCGCTATTGTTAAGACTGAAATGTGAAGGGTGCTAGAACAAATATTCTTCTGCTTTAAATGTGTTAAACTAAGGGCACAAATAATGCCTCACACATCTTGAAGGGAAAATGAGGCTAATCGATGTTGCTTCATCAGAGAAGTTGACAATACTGCGAGACGTTTTTTTTCAAAAACAGAGGAATCCTCTCAAATCTTGGGATAAAGCATGAGTTGATTCAAAGAGATCACATTATTCCTCAAGTGTTTTCAAGTGGGTTCGCCGTTGGTGTGGACAAGCTTAGATACTATTGCCTGCAGAGAGCTGAAATGTTGATAAAAGCGTGTCGTTGGTACTGCATGCCTACGTCTATCCATGAAGTCTTCATGCATGGTCCATTAATGATTGAATGGTCTCGTTTGGCAATCACTCCGCTTTCCGAAGAGGCAAAAGTGTCAAGGAACGAAGGCATTGAAATATATCGCGACGGTTTCTCTCGTAAAAGTAGTCGACAAAAAAACATGACGGACGTTTCTTATCGGCTACTGGTAACTTCAGATCTCATAATCACTAGCTTGCGGACTGAACTTTCAAAAGTGAGAGAAAATTTATCATTCGAAGCCGTTAACTTTTGATACCTGGCAAATGATTTGCGAATAGGGCGAATTTTTTGTGTTCGTTGGGAAGCGATTTTCCTGATTTGAACGGTTCTTCGTCAGACTAGTGTTATTTTCGCTACAGATAGTAGAAATCTTTTGTCAGTTGTAAGAAGATAAATTTTATTAAAGAAGAGATTTTTATAAGTTTCTGAATTGATTGATGCTTCTCAAATCTACTCTTCAGCTGACTTGAATATTCAACATCAAACATTCATATGAAGATAGGCGATACTGAAGACCATAAACATAGTTTTTTATGAAAATCTTCACGAAATTTAATCGAAACGTAAGCCATTTTGAATCCGCTATTTTATATATCTGAAATCTAATGATAAATTCGGTATCAGCGTCCTCGGAACCGCATATATACAAAGCAATTACAAAAAAGTAAATAACAGCAGCGACTATCGAAAGGTACGAATCGATAGATCTTATTCTTTTTTACAGTTTCGTGCCCATTGCATTTCGTTATCTCTATCAAGATGAGTGTCATTTTTTTCCGAAATTCAATCCGGTTTGAGGATGACCCTCCAGTGTAGCAGTGGTATAACTTGAGCTATGGCGGCCCCACCTCTCAGAAAGGTCGAAACTCACATTCAGCTCTGCAACAAGATCCCTCTCCTGTTGGGTTGTGACCTGAATTTCTACCATATAGTGTAAGGAAGCACAAACATCAAGGATAGGGGGAGAGATATTTTGGAATACCTGAGAGTCACTATAATCTGGGGATCCTCAATCGGAGTAATACTCCTGTATTCCAAAAAAAAACGGGTGTAAGGTCCTCGACCTAACTCTATGTTTGGGAGAATTGAGGAGTTAGAAAACGAGATGGAAAGCCTCCGCTAAGGAGTCTGGTCCAGGCCACGAACTTATCTCGTTCCTGATAGCCATAAAGGAGTGGAAGATTTCAACGATCAGAAATCATAAAAATATACTTTGAGGCTCATAGAAGGAGGAACTTGGAGGCAAGGTCGTACAATTTCCAAGGAAGTATGGCACCATAAAGGAGCTTGAGCACGCTAAGAAGTTTTTACGAAGGGCTCTGATGAAATAATATGGAAAAATCATCCCACAAGCATAATCGAACTCAGAGAAGGAAAATGTGGAGGAACACCCACCTCAAAAAACTTTGAAAGAAGTCAAGAGGAGAGTGAATAAGGCATTAGTTGTTGGGAGGTGTTCAAATCGACTCTTTTAAACTATAATCTGTAACAGCGAACATTGTGTTCAATAACACAATCTTTGTTCATCCTGCTTTACTTGTATTGTGAAAAAGGACAAACAGTTTTTATAACTCATTTATCCGTTCAATTCTTTACATCAAGCTGATTCATGAAAAATAAATAGCTCACAAGGACAATGCTAAGGCGTATAGTTCACGAGATAAGGAGTATTATACATTTACTCCAATAAAACGCGAGCATATACAATAGTAGCTCACGATCAACTGAATTGTAAAATCGACATTAATAGTCTGATCAGTTTTTCTCTACGTGGAAAAAATGGAGATTCTTCATACACTAGTCTGCACCTTGGTCGTCGTCTTCATTTCTATAGGTAAATATATTTTGATGCATATATAATTTTTAGTACAACTTCGAGCCTTTTGTGAATAGCTATTTTGTGTCGGGTCGATTTGAACCTCGGAACTATTCCTAAAAACCATCAGTAAGTCTATAATGTTAGAAAAGAATGTAAGAACATCTTTAAGGAGGACATTTAATTATGTGCGAGGATCAGAACCCCTAAAGGAATATACAAATGAATGACGATAACAGAGCTTATTTTTAAATAATTGGTAATTGAAAATAAAGTAATGAAAGCTTGTACGCTCGCGATGCATGCGCAGTTCCTCTAGTTCTATTAGATATCAAAAGTATTCTTTGAATTATCCTGTAAGTATTTTGTGGCATTATATTTTATGGAAGTTATGTCCTTGCAAGAAGCGAATTCACACGCACCCAACTTTGCACGTCGTGCGCTAGTATTACAACTGGGCGCATGCGTGTCATTATCAATTGATCTTCCCACGTTTTAGTATTAACGGGCCCGATTGGGCATGTCTCATATGTGTACGTCTGTAAATAGTATGCACCTAACTATGCACTTCTAAATTAAGTCGTGCACAGATGGTATACCTTTAAATTCAGACGTCTACATATAGATGTGTGCTAACTAGAAATTTTCATGTATGGAACATTCTTAACTGGGTGTGTTCTAGTATTCATGCAATAGGATTTACACAGTACTTACAAATTACTATTTATGAATATTAGGCAGGCGATTGCAGTTTGTAATGTGAAGGTCGCTTGGAATTTTTACAGTAAACACCTTACTGTGGACGTTTGAATTTAGACGTGCATGGTCATCTAGCCCGGTACCTCTAGAGTTGTTTAAGTTCTTTAAATATTAAGTATCTGTTGCTCTTAGTAGTTCGGAACCCACCTGCAAGTGTAGGTCCCCTTCCCCCTGAGTTAGTGGTGATGTGTGCAAAGGAATAGAGAGAAGGTTATGCCGAGACTCTCAAAGCCGCAACAGGGAGAGAGTATGAACAAATATTCAACTTTTACCTTTGCAAGTCAAAATTTAGAACTGTGAAAATGGAGCACCCACAAGTCTCCATCGATGGAATTCCCGAATAGCCATTCAACGAGCACAGATATGGTATGATAGGATACTGTACGATTCTGAACAAGTCTCTGCAATTCTGGAAATAGTCCCTATAATTTGAAGGATTTCCTTGGATTTTTGCAGAATTCCATTGGAACGTGTGGAATCCTCTACAGTTTTGTAGCATTCTTTTGAATCTTTGAACAAGTCACCTAAATTCTCTAGAAGTCTCTCGAGTTCTTGTGAATTTTTCAAGAAGCTTCGGAAAACTCTCCTTTATCATCTAGAGTCTTTAGAATTTTGTAGAAGTTTCAAATTCTGTAGAACTTGTTTGAATTCTTCAAAAACTTTCTGGAAATTCGTAAGATTCTCTTTGATTCCGGAGGATTCTCTTGGAATCTTTCAAAAGTATCTTGATTTCTTGTCGGATCCTTCTGAAATCTGTCGAATCCTTTCGAATTCTGAAGGAAATTGTGAATGCTATAGGATCGTGAAATTTTTTGTACAAGTCTTCTTATTCCTGAAAAATTCGCCAAATCTGGAAATCTCTGGATTCTTCTTCGATACTGCAGGTAGACAATTCGATTTTGGGGGCTCGCCACAAAAGTGACAATCTTTTTGGGAGAGACGCGACAAGGGGAAGATGCCACAAAGTGGACATGCCACAAGGGGGACATGCCGCATATGACACGTGCCGCAGATGAGACTTATTGCAGGTAAAACTTTTCGCAAGGAAGACTTGTCGCAAAGCAACTTACCGCGGAAGTGACTTGCTGCAAATGAGATTCTTGGAAAATTCTCTACACTTAGAGAGGAATCTACATGATCCTACAGCCTTTACGAGCCTTCCACAATATTAAAGATAAATCCACAGATTTCTAGAGAATCCTACAACCATTTTCGTATATTTAATCGATTCTTTGGAAATCGTCTAGGAACTCACAAGAGCTTTACTGATTTCTAGAGCATTGGTCTCTAAAAAGGGATAAATGATACCGGTCGAAATTTTTACGATCATCCTTTACGAATAATGTATTTTACGAAAATGCAACTTCTTGCTTTTCGCAACATTTTCAACCAATTTCTACACATTTGATACCCTTTAGTTATTAGGTTTATTGGATACCATCATGTTATGAGCCTGCGACGCTGTAAAGAGCGCGACTCGAGGGCCATAGAAAATAAATGAAGATATATGACAGCGGTCAAAATTTTTACGAGCATCGTTTACGAACAATATATTTTACGAAAACGCAACTTCTTGCATTTCGAAAAATTTTCAACTAATTTTTACACATTTGATACCTTATTGTTATTTGCTTGAAAAAAAAATTTGAATAGAAAAAATCGGACCATTCTCCTGATTTCTGATATTTTATTATTGTTTCGTAATAGAAGTAGGAATGGTCTGTTTTTGACGATTCAAGTTTTATTGTTCTGGCAATTATTGAAGGGTTTTGAATATACATACGCTGGTAGAAAATTGTGTGAGAATTGTCTTGTAAATGCGACATGAAAGAAAAGCATAAACGATACTAATATACTCTCACTAGCATTGACATGATTAAACCTTGTCTGATTAATGCGCTAGCATTGGGAGTCTAGGGGAACTATACATCAGCTAAAATTTTCACGATCATCGTTCACGACCTATAGATTTCACGCCAATGCAGCTTTATGCATTTCGCAAAATTTTCAACCATTCAGAGCATTCTAGAAAGATTCAAGATGAGAAGGCGAACGAAGGAGGAATTAGGCGAACTGAACTTGTTAACGCACACACTCTTGCTGATAACACATGGACTCTCGACCATCTAACGCGTGCTACTGATTGGTTTGTCTTCAATTATTAATAATTTGATAAATATCGACTTCGGGTGGTCAGTTGGTCGTGGGGGCTAAGGCATGAGCTTTGGACCCACTTCGTCTGGTTGCGGGTTCGATTCCCGTCTCGCGCCCTGGAGAGGTTATGTAAAGGAGAGGAGGTGTGTCATGTGAAGAGTCTCAAACACGTAAAAGGGGGAGAGTATAAACAAATATTCCATAACGATAAATATCAACTTCGCAGAAAGACTTTGTCATTATCTTTGATTCCAGTTTTTTTAGTTCAAGCATATAAGAATGAACTTCGAGTACCAAGACACCCAGTATTGCTCAACAAGGAAAGGAAAAAGTTGACTTTCTTACAAAAAATTTTTTCAGTTATGAAATCTGATTGTATACGGAAGCATCAAAGAATCAGAAGAGATTAGTTTCATGATGGTTCCATGATAGTAAGAAGTTGAGTATTCCAAATGCTTGTTGTCTTGTAGTAGCTTTGTAGTAGTCTTGTAGCCATAAATTGAGACCTGGAAAAGGTGCGAAATGGTTTGACTTGATGGCAAGTCTTCATCAAGGGAAATATGACTGGTGTACAATATAACAGACGATAAAGAGTGGCATAAAAATTCACCTCATAAGAAAAACGGACACCACTTGGGAAATTGTGCGGGATAAAATTAAAAGACTCTCACACATCTCTCACAAATCATTTAATCATTATTTCCGCTCACAGGATCAAGCTCGCAGTCCGACCATGCTAGTTCTTTAAGCTCACATGTTCCTGCCGATCCTTCTTCTTCTGACAGCCTGATTCGTTTGAGATCTCGATCGCCTCCTCCTGAACGCAAATTCACTCCTCCAACAGACAGAGTTCAAGAATCTCCTCGTGCCATATCTCCACCTCCTCGCCAATTTCAAAAATCAATTTTCATTCCTTCTTCTCCTCCGAAGCCTTGCGTTCTTGTCGAGATACGACCTGGAAGTCGTCAACCTGTTTTTCGGCCGCCATTAATTGCACAAGACATGTGCTTTACAGGAGGGTATCATTTGAAAAAGGCAATGTACCCAGGGAGAAAATTTCGCGAAATAAAATCAAACGAACGACTTCGTGCAGTATTGATTGAATGCACAGGCGAAATCATTGGATATTTGGATGACCAAGGTTATTTCCTTGGAATACATAACAGGATATCTGGAAAGAGAGTGAAAATAGCAGAACCGGACTCCAGCGGATCTAGGATGGTTGATTTCGATTCATTAGATGCGAAATTTTTTCCTTGTGCTAAACTGCGTGAGGAAGGATCTCCCCGCAGTGAATAAAGATTCAATCAGAATCGATTAACTGCAGGTCCAATTGTAAACTTCAAATAGGACGTCCTAATAAAAGATAATTTACAGCATAATAATGAGGTTTTTTATTCTATTAATGGGTTCGGATTCTTAGTCAATCGCTGTTTATATTCAATTTGCGCCGACATCCTTTCCCTTTAACTGCTTTGACTTTTGAAAGTTAAATGAATTTCCAAGAAAGTCTATCAAGCTGAAAAAATTGAACATCTCTATAAGATCAACAATGTTTCTGAAATTATTACTAATTCGAAAACTCATTTTGGGTAAATGGAATATTAAGAACCAATTCCAGAAAACAGAAACAAAAGGTATGGTCTGATGTCTGTTGGAAAAGTTGAAAATATCTTTAAGATCAGGAACTTAAACAGAGTCATCGTGTGTAATAGAATTGTACAAAAACCTGAAATATAATAAATTATGGTTTGAGAAATCAATTCTTTTGCCTCTTCAGGTATAATAAGATGACAAAGGAAAAAATAGAGATAGAAAATTTTCATTAAACTAACCTCTCACTCTTTTTTTATCGTTTCAACAAAACCCAGAAATAATATGCATAATATAAATTGAATCTTCTTAATAAGGCTTCAAACGACGCTAAACCCATAGACCCTAAATTGATAGACCCCAAACCCATAAACCCCAAACCAATTAAACCTAAACCCATAGACCCTTAACCCATAAACACTTAACCCATGAAACCATAAACCCTTAACCGATAAAAACCTCAACCCATAAACCCGTAATCCTATATAAACCATAAAACAATGAAACCTAAACCCATAGACCCTTAATCCATAAACCCTAAACCCTTGAATGCATAAACCCTAAACGGATAAAAACCTCAACCCATAAACCCCTTAATCCATAGACGTCCAACCCATAAACCCCAAACCAAAGAAACCTAAACCCATAGACGTCCAACCCATATCCCCTAAACCCATTGACCCTAAACTCAGAGACCCTTAACCCATAAACCCTGAACCCATGAACCCATTAACCCTGAACCCATAACCCTTAAGCTCATAAACCACAAACCAATGGAACCTTAAACCATAGACCCTTAACCCATAAACCCTAAACCCATATGCCCTGAACTCAAAGACCCTTAACCCATCAACCCTTAACCCTTGAACACGTAAACGCTAAACGGATAAAAACCTTAACCCATAAACCCTAAATCCATAGACGTCCAACCCATAAACCTCAAACCAATGAAACCTAAACCCATAGACCCTTAACCCATAAACCCCTAACCCATATACCCTAAACTCGAAAACCCTTAACCTATAAACCCTAAACCCATGAACCCTATAACCCTAAACCCATAAACCCTAGAACGATAAAAACCTCAACCCATAAATCCTAAACTCAAAGACCATAACCCGAAAAAACCTAAACACGTGAATCCCTGAACCCTAAACCAATCAAAACCTTCACCCATAAACCCTAAATCCATAGACGTCAAATCCATAAACCTCAAAACAATGAACCTAAACCCATAGACCCTAAACTCAAAGACCCTTAACACATAAACCCTGAACCCATGCACCCATAAACCCCAAACCGATAAAAACTTCAACCCATAACCCCTGAATCCATAGACGTCAAACCCATAAACCCCAAACCAATGAAACCTGGATCCATAGACCCTTAACCCATAAACCCCAAACCCATATACCTTAAACTCAAAGACCATTAACCCATAAACGCACCCCCTTTAGATAACACATGTTGCATTTCTATTATTATTGATTTCTTTGTAAACGTTTAAAGTCTTTTTAAGATTTAATACGGATTATGCAAAATTAATTATTGAGTCATATGGTTGTAACAAATTGTATTTTAGATATAAAATATATACCGCTTCGGACATAATTTTTCCAGCAGAATTAGATTTTAGAATTTATTTTGTAAAAATATTGTCAAAAGCAATAATTTATTCAAATTTATTTTTTAAACAAATTTATTTTGCAAAACTAATAGCAGATTCAAAATCAGCTATACCTCGAACTCCTGAAACTATGTATGCTTTATCTAGTTCATGACCAAAATCTTTTAGAACACTCCATATTTTGTTTAAAAAAGTTTAAATGAATCATTTTTTGAAATTCGGCTTCGTCAGTCTCTCTGAAATCCTATTGCAAACATTGCTGGCTGAATTTTGTTCGACCCTGTTAAGATTTGCGACTTGTAGGTGGTTTTTAACGAAATTATCGCTATATCCTTAGTGTGCGTTAGTGCGTCACGCATTCAAACAGGAGGTCCAGGATCCGGTCTCTTCCCCGGGATCGATGGAAATTTTTCCATGTGCTTCCGCCGGGGCTTCGGTAGTTTGGAACCTATTTAAACTGTAGGTCTCCTTGAAAAAGCTTGATAAAATATCAAACAAATAGGGAGAACTATGCTTTGGGGTTATTTATCCGCTATAGAACATTCGGAAGAGAATTAGATATCTCCTTCTGAAGAGGCTCCATGTCGAGGGGTCTATCGCTTGGTGGTCGCTGATCTATTGTGAGCAATAAACACATACATCTACTGCTCCCAATGGGAAAGACGTGATTCTCTAAGGCTGTCAACGTTTTCTTCGAGATCAATGATGAATTGCGTCTTACTGGTAAGGAGCAGTCGACAGATTCACTTGCATTATACTCAAGAGCAGTGAACTGGATGCAAGCATGAGAATGTGCGACCTTTGATAGGATTTCTTCGATCTCTCTCGGTTGGATAGCGAGGTCGATTAGCCAGATGTGCCTTGAAACTCCTTGAATATGATTATGAAGTCATACATCGAGAGGGAACATTGAATCATGTTCCCGACGCCCTCTCGAGATCAGGAGAACCAGTAAATAACATCGTATTAGTGTTGGTTTGTCGTACAGTAAACATGAAAGCTGATGCAGACGATAAGCCAGACGAATGGTACTCGACACAAAAGAGCCAAGTTAGGGTTTGTCCGGAGGAACACGAAAAATGGCGTATCAGAAATTCGACACGGTGTTTTTACAGAATAGACCCACTCAAATCTACCCTCTTACCAGACTCTTACCCATGGAAACTCGTCGTACCTAGAAAATGACGGATCCAAGTTCTGAAAGGATATCACAACAATATAGAGCCAGGGCACTAAGGTTCCGAAAAAACGCACGCGAGAATATCAGGGTACTACTTCTGGTCAGGGATGTAATCTGAGATAATCAATTACGTAAAAAACTGTAAATTCTGTCAATGAACAAAACCGAGTAACCAACTGAAATTGGGGCTAATAGGGGAAAGAATCGTCGAAAAAGTGGACCATGATGCTGCAGATATCATAGGATCATTACCGATCTCGAAAAAGAGAAAAAATCAATACTTATTAGTTTTTGTAGATATTTTTACCGAATGGGTGGAAATATTCCCGATAAAAAAGGAACGGGATTAGAATAGAGTCATGATTTCATAAACGTGTCATCTCGCGTTGGGGGGTACCGCGGATTCTTCACACCGACAATGTCACGTCAACAAAACCTTGAGGAATTCAACCGAAAAATTCGGTGCCAGACACAAAAAAATGCCTTAATAGGGTGTTGAAGAAGGTAAACCAACTTTCAAATAAAACAGACAAAAAGATAAGCAAACTATACGACAATTATGAAGGACCTTCTATTATCAAAAAGAAAGTTTCTCCAACTATTTAGGAATTGTAAGAACTCAAAGAAAAAAATATTTGGGAATGGAACATTAACGAACATAAACTGGAACTATTGGAAATAGAAGATGGCAAGGAGAACAGATAATAGCATGAAAACCCAAGAACAGACTCAAAAGAATTAGGACTTGAGACGAAGCCTAGCGCAGGGAAATGAATATGATCAATATTGGAGGGAAACAACCTGCCAAAGTCTAACAAAAAAGAGATGACAGGAGGGCCGTAGCGAATTTCAATTCGAATCTGCTATGAATCACGATCATCGTTATTATTTTATCCCTATTTTTCATATCTACAAAGCAGAATACTCTACAATCTGAACCCTAGAATAACACTGGCCTTACCCCTTAATAGAGCCACAATCAGTTACCATCTTCTAAAACCTCTCTAAATACCATGATCGAATAAATCCAAGATACCATAAGGTTCACAATATACCCACCCTGAAACCCCCTTTTATTTTTTTAATTTTTGATGTTACATGAATCGCGAAGCAATGGAGGGAAATTGGGAGACCCTTCTCAACAATTTGAAACACCCAGAAAACTTTAATTGTCAATATTGTGGCAAGGCGACACCTAGAATATGCACTCACCGCTTACCGGGGGGCCAGTATCGGGGGTTGCGGTCCTTAGGGCATAGCAATTAGAAATCCAGTTCGAACCAGATTTGAAGCGACGACTGACTAGGCGAAGGTAAACACTCAGGACCATATGTATAGTCTCGTGAATACGTGCGTCGCAAGTCCCCAAGTAAACAACTTCTATACTACGCATTACGGTACTTCCTTTTCAAGGCTGATGAGCTGTCGTCCTGCGTCGTGCAAGCAGTGAGGGTATTATGTAATACACGACACATTTTGTAACAATAGACCTCTTAGATACAGACAGAACTATACAAGCCCTAATTACAACAGGAAAACTTACACGCGGGGAGGGTTGGAACTTACCAACCACAGAATCCAAAAAATACTCAACGTTGACACAAGTAAATTAGAAAACCAACAAAAATGGACACAACTTTGGAACTGGACATACTCATTGACACTCAAACGGTACTGGACCGTCAAGAAGAGCTCTTATAATTTTGAGGCATATACGAAAACCTCCGTGGGGGGGAGGAGTGTAACAAAAATGTTACGTGAGAGGGATTACTCGGCACGGTCCTGCATGAAGGGGTTGTTGGGTCGTGCCCGAAGCGAGACGGAACCGCCCGATGGGTCCCGAGTCCTCAAGCGTCGTTTGTGTTCTGGTACATGGTGCCCCCCCCCCCCCCACCCCGGAACGACTCTACACCACCGTCGCTGACTCTTTGACAACGTGGTCATTCCCGACCGTAGGCCCTCGTCAGGACTTCTTAGGAGCCAGCCGGTCTTTTATCAGCAACTCTTCGAATTCTCCAATGTGAGTGCCAATAAACTTGTCATTTATCTCAAGCGCCTTTTTTTTTATATCGTGTTCGCCCTTCTTCTCAACGTCCTATTTCCACCCCTTTCCCCTCTAGGCTGCCCCGCCATAAAACGCATTCACAAAAAAGTAAATAAACGCAGCGACTATCGGAAGATACCGATTGATAGATCTTATTCTTCTTCATAGTTTCGTGCTCATCCTGTTCCGTTATCTCTATCAAAGTGAGGGTCATTTGCATACAATATTCAATCCGGTTTGAGGATGACCTTCTAGTGTAGCAGAGGTGTAAGCAGACCTATGGCAGCCCTACTTCTCGGAAAGGTCAGAACTCACATTCAGCAATGCAATAAGATCCTTCTCCTGTCGGTTTGTGACCCAAACTCGTACCATATAGTTTTAGGAAGCACAAACATCAAGGATAGGGGAAGAGATCTTTTGGAATACCTTAGAGGCACTAGAAGCTAGGGATCCTAAATCGGAGTAACACTCCTGTATTTCAGAAAAAAACGGGAGTAAGGTTCTCGACCTAACTCTATGTTTGGGAGAATTGAGGAATTATAAAACGAGCTGAAAAGTCTTTTGATAAGGAGTCTCGTCCAGACCACAAATTTATCTTGTTCCTGATAGCAGTAAGAAATCCGACGATATTGATGATCGGAAATGATAAAAATACACTTTTAGGCTTATAGAAGGAGCAACTTGAAGGCAGTCTCGCAGATTTCCAACAAACTATGGCATCATAGAGGACCTTAAGCACGCCGACAAACTTCTGTGGAGGGCTCTGATCAAATAATATGGAAAATAGTGCCACAAGCATAATCGAACCTAGAGAAGGGAAAAGTGGTGGAAGACCCATCTCAAAAAGCTCTGAAAAAAGCCTAGAGGAGAGTTAATGAGGCATAAGTTGTTAGGGCGTTTCAAATCGACTTTTTCAAACTATGAGCCGTAACAGCGAACATTGTTTTCAATAATGAAATTTCTGTTCATCCTGCTTTACTCGTGTTGTGAAAGTAGACAGTTTTTATAGATCATTTCTCCGCTCAGTTCTTTACATCAGGCTGATTCGTGAAAAATAAACAGCTTACAAGGACAATGCTCATGCGTATATTTCACGAGATAAGGAGCATTATACGTGTACTCCAATAAAACACGAACATATTCATTGGTAGCTCACGGTCAACTAAATTGTACAATCGGCATTGATAGTGTGATCAGTTTTTCTTTACGTGGAAAAAAATGAAGATTCTTCATACGCTAGTGTGCACCTTGGTCGCCTCCTTCATTGCTATAGGTGAATATTTTATGATGGATCTGTAATTTTTAGTACAACTCCAAGCCTTTCGTGAATAGCAATTTTGTGTCTGGTCAATTCGAATCTTAGAACTATTCCTAAAAACCAGCAGTAAGTCTATAATGTTAGGAGAGAATGTAAGAACATCTAAAGGAGGATAATTTATTATGTGCAATAGGGTGTTCCGAACAAATTTTCCGAATTTTTATGCAAAACGCCCGGAAATTTGTTCGAATCCACAAAAAAATTAATGCATATTTTTTGTTTTGAAAAAAAA
>WSXT02197632.1:0-19063 GCA_011762715.2 Neuroterus valhalla
AAATCCTTGGAGAGTCACGCTCCAAGTCGTGTGGTGCGATCTCTCCCCAAACACTTTGGAGATTCACGCGCCAAGGCACTTAGACTCGGACCAAGGACATGTACGTGCCTATAGAAATATTACATGTAAACACTGTCTGCACCAAAGGTTTGCTCTCTCTCGCCACAAGCTACTTGAGGCGCTCACGCTCTGCCGCTGAGGGGAGAGCTTGTTCAGTTCTTGGAGAGTGACACGCCAAAAAACGAGAGCACAACGGCCCAAAACGATATGCGCAGAGCGCGCTCAGAGGTTTGGAAGGGTAAGCTCCCGCGGGTCTTTCCGTGTAAGGTAGGTAGACAGTATTTGAAATTGGATTATGAATTAAGGCGACTAGTATGAAGTGTTCTGTGGTGCCTGATACGATAAGTACCATGTGATAGCGTGCGTTGAACATTACTTATCTAAATTCAGAATTTTATTTGATTTGTTTTCTGATATAATTTGTTATTTTGACCTTGGATTTCCTTTTATGAGTTTCTAGAAAATGCGAACCACTCTGAAGAATTGTTGTGGTGATTCCCTAGCTCGCTAGCATTCTCGACCAATTCTGAGAAGTTTTCGAATTCACATTCCGCCTTTCTTATCTCTGGAGGGACGCGTTTCTCCTAGGGCTAGTAGGGTGAGTAGAATGAGAATCTCCAAAAGGAAATCCATTCTCCCTTTTTAAATAAATTATTATTTTTAATCGAAATTCACACGCTACCTCCTCGTTTCTGGTGAATCGTTGCGGTGATTCCCTGGCTGCTAGAGGTTACTTGCCAATATATCAATTAAATAAATAAAGTTCTTTCGCTCAATTTATAGAGCATCGTGCTCAGGATTAAATATTAATAAATCTGTGAGATTGATAAATTTCGAAAGAATGATCATATTGAATTATGCTTTAGCACACTTTGTGAATTCGGAAAAGACAGAACAAGTTCGTTAACCATCCACTTTGAACCAATGGTTCTGGTTTCATCCTTCGAAAAACTTTTAAGGAAATGGAAAGTGCACATTCCTACTCAAACTATGCAAGTTGCAAGCAAATTCTCAGAAATAAATTATCGATTCCAGAAATATCTACAAATTTGAATAAGCCCATTTTTTTACTGACTGCACAGTTCCTGTTAAATCGTAGATAATTTTATAAAAAATTACAAATTCCATTTCTCAGAAGAAATATTACTAGCCAAAATAATTTACCATATAGAGGTCTAAAAATTGTTTTCCAAAAAATTATCAGATAAGACGTAGATTTTTCGTTTTAATCGTGACAACGATTTTTAAAAAGGAAAAAAAAACACTTTTCAGTTTACGTATGCGAGATATGAAACTCAAGGGCGAGTATTGTAATAAGGATGTGTTTCTCGAGGCCTCAATGTTTTCCTTCGCGCTATCAAATGAACCAAGCGAAAAGTGCGAGGACCGAAAGAAGTCGAAAAATAGTAAAGCTTCAAACAATAAAAATTCCATGTAAACAAACCAACATAAAAGAAGGGTCGATTTATATCATATACATTCTTTGTTTATGTACATCATTCACTTATACATTTCTGCATTGAACATCTGATTTTCGAAGTGACGGCAGTGGCGTAACAAAGCAAACGCAGGTACGTCCCGCAGAATTCTTGACGGCGCACAGTGGTGCCTGGTATGTGGAAGATAGGGACATGGTGAGAAAAAAAAGTTACTAGACCGGTCTTTCCTTTATCATATTCCGATAAATAAAGACATGAAGTCACGAAATTCAAAGTTCATGTTTCGTTCCCATGCACATACAGCGATAGAGGTTAAATAAGGAAACACACAGTTAGGCTATGCGTTTCATTCATAGTTGAGTTTTAACCCTGCGTGACCTTTGAAGCAGCATACACCCAAGCCTACTGCATCTCTGGTTCTTAAAAAAAATGGATTCGACTCAGGAGAGTAAGTACTTTGCACCTACCGTTATGAAAATTCTGTATCAAGTTTTCATTTTTCATCGAATCAATAGGATAATCATGAAAATTCCATAAGTTTTCTTTGAAAATAAAAGTACATTCAAAGAAAAGTTATAGTATTCCGCAACATTCCATCAATATTTCTATTAAAAGTGATGGATAATATTCATAAGTACCTAGAAAACTTCAGAACGTGTGCCGATATTTGCCTAAACATGATTTATTTATTTAAATCTCCTAAAATTATAAACTACTCATTTAAAAATCGTAAATAAATAATAATTTACTCATCATTAAGATATAATTTCATAGAACATTATGCTAAAACATCTGCTCAAAATCGAAAAATTGCTTAAAATTTCTTGACCAATCGTTGCGCGTCAGTGATTTTTCATCAAATTCAGTTTAGAAAAAGAATGTTTAGCTGAAACAGAAGAAACAGGTGAAGTCAAGTATAAAAGAAATGCTAGGCAAAGATTTGTCATGTTGCTAGTTAGTATGCGATAATCGGAAAACGATATTCTTGCTAAATCCGAAATATGTTCCAAGTTCTTTGTCTTCATTTCTTCTGGAAATAAATTTTTGAAAAGAATGACTTTAGTGGCCAATGCATTTGGCAAAGCATTCTCATCTTTTCCAAGTAATCTTTCCGCATGTTCAGAAATGTCTTTGTCATCATACATGAGTATTTTTTCCGGATTCAAAAATACAAAATTGTTTCTAGTTTCTACTATTCCCTCGAAGAGGTTTTGAATTTGTGAAATTTGTACATCCAAAGATGCGAAGAAAACAAATCTTGCTCTTCGGCAGGTGGTCACCAAATGAATTATCGTTACAAAGGTCTTCATGGAATTTTTTTACTTTTCGCGAACGACGTTGAAGAAAATAAGTATCAAATTGTCAGCTTTTGTCTATTTCTTCTGCTTCTATTACGACTTTATTGAAATTAATGGGATTCCCTATCGGGTGCGGCAGGACGTGTGTGCTTTCGAGGGATTTCCAACATTAATATTTCGAATAGTACTCATATTATTTGTTCATAGTGTTGTATTATCTATGACACTGTCTTCATTTTGCAGAAACGTGTCAGAAACTCAAATATTTTTTCCCCGAAAGGGGTCAAGTTTTGGCAACTTACTACCTTGTTCTTGCGTTTATTTTTCTCTTTTACGATATTATCTCTGGAGAACAACTTCCATTCTTATATGGTGCTTGTTTGCAATTAAAAATTGATCTTTCACATTTTTGTAACAAAACCTAGGTAAGTAATAAATTTGGAATCCGAAAATGCAACAGTTAACAGTTTTATACATCAATTCGTTTATAACAGTTGACAAAATAGAGGATATTCATCTACAAGTTCATTTTCATTCAAAAAAGGAAACTTCACTAATTTTACACCTTTCTGAAGAAATATTGATGAATGAGGCTATGTGAATATCGCAAACATGTCCAATTGCAAATTATAATCTAAAAAACTTATAATTAAATAACAAATTCAAAAAACGTGCCTCTCTACGTTAAAGTACGATTCTTCATGAGCATCTTGACAACCTTTTTTTTCGAGTTTCTGTTTGTTTCATTCAATCACAAAAACTGTAAGAAAGAGATTCCGTGGCTGTAAATGTAAATCGCTTGATTTTTACATAAATTACACGACTTCTGTAAAAAATAATTTATTAACGCTTGGAGAGTGTAAATTTTTGCCTGTAGCAAGCGCAACTTTAGAGAGAGCCGAAGAACACACCGTCCGCATCACGTTCAATGCGACTGAAAATGTCTGTAGCATGGTACCAACACAGCCATATCTCTCTTTCTCTCTCTTCCTCTCTCTGACTCTCCCTCTCGTTCTGATGTAGTATATGTATAACGAGTGGAGTACACACTACACATTTGATACTTGCCGTATGCTCATTGAATACTTCTTGGAAATATTAATCTCCAATCGCGATTGACTTCATACTTCCTGCTTCAATATTTCTTTTACTGGCGTACATGCATTCATAGAGTAAGGGGAAAGCTGTTTTCTTCCAATCGATGAATGAAATAACAATCAAATTTATGTTTTTCTTTCAACGCGAAAAAGCAAACCTTCGGTCGACGGTGCCGTGACCGCTCTCTAAATCTGCCCGCTGCGCGGGCACATTCTCATCCAATTAGGATGAATTCATTTCCATTGCCAGAAATTTCTTATACGGAGCCATTACGATATAAGCGGTCATTCATGGTAGATCAGGATCATTCTTTTAAACTTTGAATGTTAATGATGAATGATTTTTATGATTCTTACAGCATCATCATCAGCTCCTCATGGTGGTCAACAGCAAATAGATACTCAAGAATTGATTCCACCAAAACACGAACGGTTGCCGGATCCCTATGCACAAAACGTTCGTGCTCTGCATACGAAGAATCCCACTCCAGTCAAGATTATGCTGAATGACCAGTCTGCTGAGACTGCATATGCAATACATCCCTATTACGTTGTAACGCGTCCTTTCCTTGCGAATCAGATGTCTGGCATCTCATCGTATGAAAATGGAGAGCTCAAGCCTCATCACGTAGAATACAAATTCTCCAATGAAAGAGAGGATATTGTCATGTACAGAGTTAAAGAGCCTATTATGTTAGACAATCCAATACCTGACACTCTCTCTGTTGGGCTACATTCAGGGCAAGCTATCCATCGGGCTGAGGACCGCGTAGAAATGTCTATGATAGATTCGTTAATGAAATATGGCATAGTCAAATTTCATTGAATTAGAGACCGGCAGATAATCCTTTCCTGATGTTATCGAGATGTAATAACAATAAAGATAACTTTCAATATGATATGTATCCTAAATGAAAATGTGAAAACTTCCTTAAATCTGCAGCTACCTTTAAGAACCTGCTTTGACGCTTTCTGAACTCGCTGCCCCTGCTATAAACTTTCAAATTCTGGTGGTAGGAGAGATTTTTTCTTGAATTCTTCCATTCCATATTCCTTTGTTCAAATATTTGAAAGCTACAATCTTCCAATTAGGATTAAACTCTGACACTGTGAGATGTCTCCAACCATACTGCAATGTGTCGCCTGGAACCACTGAAAAGTTTAGGTAAATCTGAAAGTCAAATAACCCAAAGCGGGACTCGAGAGTACTCAGTAATTCCAGGGACTCCATTATGAGGCGTAAAACCAAGTTACGCCTGGTGGTTTAGCCGCCATATTTATTTGAGTGTTAACCCTGAAAATATTCGCATGCAAATGCACGAAGCAAAGCAGGGATTTCGGAGTGGTTTATGGTCTAATTAGTTGTGGAAACGAAGGTAATTTGAAAAGCTTTACAATTAATTTTTAATTTTTATGTTATCGATGAATTGATGTTTACAACCAATTACCTAATATACCGCAGAAGTATGCATGAACATAGTGTTAGTGATGGCGAAGCTTTTAAACAAAATGCAAATGCTTCGACAAAAGGCGATCAATGCGCCTAACACAGTATAAAAAGAACAGTTGGAAACTACCAAATGCAAAAAAAAAATGGTTAGGGACCATCAAGTACAAAAGGCGAGCAATGCGCCGAACATAATTCAAATACAACGGTCAGGGACCACCAAATACAAAAAGTGCCTCAAGGATGCCATGACTAGGAGACCGTGATTGGGTCGTTCCAAAATTAATACAACTAACCTCTAAGGCTCCGAGGTAAGTGAAGATAGCTTACAACTGATGTCCTGCCGATCTCTTGAAGGATCCGATCTAGGACCTCAGAGTTGAACGCCATCTTGGACTAATGAAATTTCCCAAGGCAGATAGGACCGAGAGAACTGTTCACTCTGATCGGTCACGACAGAATGCTGCTACAGGGCATCAGCGGCAGCAAGCTTTGTATTCTAGGCAAGACTACGCACGCGCGCGGTGAAATGGAGGTCGCTGGTTCACCACGGGACGAACCTTTCAAACTTTCGGCTTTCAACGACGATTGAATTAACTGAAAGAGAATGCTCGCGGGCCGCAGACAAAGGATAACTGGCCTTCTGGATTCTTTAATTTTTACATAACATTAAATGCAAAAAGAGGAACTCAACAATTAACCTAACCGATGAATTGGTATGACGAGTCTCCATTTGACCGGTCATTAACCCGTGAAACATCCCATCGTGAGTCCGTCCAAATTGGTTGAAGCTGCACGTGAATTTACCCTTGGAGGGGGGTAAGTCGCCAATCCCTAGCAAAGAAGCGTCGTGCGAAGTAGATGGCAGGAATTCACTGGAACGAGCCCACCTAAACATATCCAACTTCCTGGCGCCAGTAAAAAGGGTTTGAAAGATACAGTTATCTGCCAGACATCTCTCGAGACGCGAGAAAAGATCTCCTTTTCCCCCCTTTCAATGATTCTGCCGTGACCGGTCAAGTAAACTCGTGGTATTTTATTTCTACCACGTTACATCACATTGATTCCTTGAGGCTCAAATTGTTGAACTTCCAATAAAAAATATAGATAACCTCGCACAAGAATCTTCAACAAACTACACTTAGTCTCAACAAGAAACGATAAATTTATGAAACAAAAATAATGAACTTCAAAACTTTCAGCAGCGAAATCGACTTCCAACAGAAAAATACATTGAGCTAGAAAGGATTAATCCTTAACAAGGAAGATCAATTTATTAGAAAACAGTTAAATGCCTACTCTATGACGAGAAGAAATTGCAACCATGAATGTTTAATATCTAAGCTCCAAAGACGAATTTTCTAGAGAACAGTCAATTTACATTAAATAAGAAAATTTCAGCAAGAAAGAAAAATTTTATCTCACTGATATTTCAACAAGAGCAGATAACAGTTTTCATCACAAGATTAAATTTATGAGCCAGATGTATGAGTTTTTCACCGAATAGTCGAATTTTGAAACCAAAAAAAATAAAGTTACAACCAATTGACTGTTCCTTAAATCAAAACGATGAATTATCAAGTAGGAATAAGAAACCTAATATTTCAATTTAGTACATTTTCGCGCCCTGGGGGATTACGGTCATACTGTTGCACACAACGGCAATATTCATATTTCCTCATGAAGCGAAGTTCTTGATTTGTGAATCATGATCCCTAATTCTATATGATCATGAGTATTGCAATCTCAAACAGTTTTTTGTCTACCACAGAATATTCTTTAATAATCAATAATAATAGTCTTGGCGAATTAGGTTCAATATCCTCATTTCATTTTTCACTATCTCCAATTCTAAAGTATATTGTTATCTTCCTGAATGGGAAAGGGGAGCTTTGTTGATTGAGCAGTGGAGAGGAAAGGTTATGGAGGCATTGAAGAGTGGTTTTAGGGATGGAACAAGGAAGATCTGGTGATCACAGAGCGGAAGTGAACACGGAGGCTCTCCTGTCATTACTGGGTAAATAAAGAAACCCTTGACTCTGAAGTAACCAATGGTCCAGGAGTTTCATTCCCTGTGTGACGGGTTTTTGACTTTAGGGTGGCTGCAAGAAGGTTCTTGCTCCTTTGGTCTGAAGGAACAGTTCCCACGGGTTCCCAGGCTCCATGGGTGGCCAGAAAGAAGGAAGGATGGAGGACGGAAAAGAATGTGCATAGGTTGAAACCAAAAAAAGCACGACGTTATTACATCAATGTTCAGTAGAACACAAACATTCATTTGATTAAACTGCGGGCCTGACGGGTTAAAAAAAAAGGAACTCGGACTGGTTCTTGGCGGAGGATCTGGAATGAAGACTAAAAATCAAAGTAGCGGTGTGTTCCCGAGGAATTTCCGGAGGTGTGAGCTCTCTTGCGGGGCGGAGTCAACAAAGATGGGAAAAACGACTCAGGTGAGCCGTCAGCAGCTTGAATCAAAACGTCTTCGCCGATGACCAATTGTTCTGGGGTACCTTGTGTAGCGGTGATCGTCTCACCCGATGATACGTATCACTCCCCAGGTGTAAGGGGAAGGATTTCCTCTGGGGTATTCAGCATTTAGAAATTATAAGGGCCTGAGGCTATGGCGCACGTTGAAACCTGCTCAGAATTCTTACGAGTAGAAGCTAGTGGTTGCGAATTCAACGGGGTAATTCCCTTACCCGGGGTAAGAGGAACCTCGGCTGGCACAAAAGGTGCTTCCGATGGTCCGTACACTTTCGAGGAGTCGATGAGCCTCGAGTGAAGCTGCACTGGAGGGACGACTTGCTGAATGTTTGAGGAGGCCAAAGGCGCGGTTGGTTTTTCCTTGTTATCCAATTCCCGGAGGATGCCCGACGGAAGAGAGATATGTGGTTTGCGATAGAAATGCGGAAGCCAAAGGGACAAAGGTACGCGTTCCTCCGGCCTCGCTGACTTCCCTCGTGGGTCTGAATTGCCGGGCAAGCCTGGCGATGCCCCAAAATCCTCGAGGGCCGAGGCTGCTATCCTAACGAAGATCGGAGCACCAACCGTTAGATCAGTAGCTGTAGACGGTTGCGAGGAAGGAGTATCATCCTGTGACTCCAAGGTTTCCGCTTTCTCCGCTTTCCTTTGATGTTGGAGCTGGCAAGCCGCTTTGCGAAGGTGCTGGCGCTTCTTGACTCCTCTCAATATGCGGCACAAGCAACGTTTAATCATTGGGAAGCAACACTGAATTTTAATGGAGGGAAAACCCGAAGTAGGACAGAGAAAGAAAAAGTTGATGACCTTTTTTTAGGCCTAGCAAATTTTGTCTCAATTTAGTTTACCGTAGGCGCAAGCCAGGCGCAAGGGACGTTGGCAGAAGCTTCACCACTCGCTCATGGGGTTCATTTGAAGAAAAAAAAAGAATGAATTTTTTTTTAACGTTATTCAAGGCGCGGCCCGGGCGCGAGGGACTTTGTCAGAAGCCTGACCTGTCGCACACGGGGTTTATTTTGAAAGAGAATTAATTTTTGCTGTTGAAATTTTCCAATCGAACACGAAGCACGTTATTCACGGCGCAGTCCGGGCGCAAGAGTCGTTGGCAGGAGCTTGACCATTCGAACATGGGGTGTTTTTTTTAAAGAGAGAATGATTTTTTTGTTGAAATTTCAAAGCAAACGCGGAGCACGTTATTCACGGCGATAACGTTTAATCGACTATACGGTCGCGAGATATTCTTGTTCATTGCAATGATAATGGGACTCGGTAGACGGGAATTGGGCGCTTGCCAATGAGATGAATCGCCGTTTATCACTAGGCTCTTCCTGCATCAGCACTGTCCCAGTTCCGCAAGCGCTAGCTCGCGTCGGTTGGAAGAATGAATCTTAATTCAGAATCAGAGCGACTGAGGGTAACGGGTTTTTGCAAGGCTGATTTAGCTGTTTCGAAATGTTGGAGATTTGCAGGAGTCATCTTATATAGTCTCTTGGTTCAGACCGTGCCTGATGATGGGGCGAGAATTATCGAAGCATCTTGAATATACTCCTTCACCTAATTGCTAACTCTCACAAAGGTTCGCATCTCTTCTCTCGCACGAGGAGAATTAGCGTTTTTATGGCCTCTTTGTGCCCTGTTTGAGCCAAGTTACCCTCAGTACTGACTATGTGTCCAAGATAGGGAAGAGTTGTCCGACCAAAACTGCATTTGGTTGGATTGACGGTAAGACCGTAGATAGCAAGGCGTTCGAAGACCAAGGCCACATGCAATAAATATCCCTCCCAATCTCGGGAATAAATGACTTTGTCGTCAAGGTATCCGATGGAAAATACGCCCAATTGTTCAGCCAGGACTTGGCGCATCAGACCTTGCATGATCCCAAGCGCATTCTTGAGTCCGAACGCCATCACTTGGAACTAGAACTGGCCGCTGTGGGGCATTGAGAAGGCGGTGCATTGGCGGGGCGCAGGCGACATGGGTATTTGCCAACAACCGCTTTTGATATCCAGGGTGGAAAATATTTTCGCCGTCCCCAGGTCCTTCAATGTTTCGTGGAATCTGGGGAGGCAGTGGAAGGCATCTACCGTCATATTATTCAATCGACGGTAATCAACACAAAATCTACAATCGCCGTCCTTTTTCCCGGTGAATACGATGGCTGTACTAAAGGGCTAGTGGTTGGTTCAAAGATTTTATCTCAAAGCATTTCTCGGACCTGAAGGTCGATGTATTGACGTTTTTCGTCCGAGTATCGATGGAGCGGTCCACAAAAGGGTTGGCCATTTTCCAGTTCCATTTTATGTTGCATATTGGACAGTGCTTGCTCTAAACGCCCGCTTCTATGAAAGAGGAGCGCGAGCAACCTGATCAAATCCACGAATTTTTCTTTAGAATGCGCTCATAGGCGTGAGCAAGAGGACTGAGGTAAACTCGTTGCCGACCATTTGTATCGACGGAAATGTAGTCGGCCGCATTGTCGTGAATGACCTTGTGATTCTTTAGCCAAGGCCTTCCGAGAATCATTTCGGCTATGAGCTCAGGGCTGATGTGAAATTTGCCAGGGCAGGCGACCTCCTGAGTGAGATTGTGCCATCCAGAGTGATGCTTGCACCTACGGCAGCAAGAAGGTCGTGAGGATGACTTGACATACCATTTCGTGATTCAAATTCCGTCAAAATATGTTTCTTAACGATATTCTTCGACGCCAGAGTGTCAATATCAGCGATGACTTCCATGTCGCCCAACAGGATACGGATTCGAGGAAGGCTGCTGAGATCTGGTGAAACGGCGCCTATGATAAGGGTGTGTTGGACGAAGCCGGGACAGTGAAAGCGTCTGCTTCGACCGCCTGGTCTCCCCAGTCTCCCAGGACCCTGGAAGATGGTCGGTCCCGGATAATGAGACAATTTTTATGGGAATGTCTCCCCAGGCAATAGTGGCATTGCGGCAGGGGACGGGGGTTGGTGTTTTGAGTGGCAGACTCGGTATTGGGCGGCTGTGTTGCAGAAGTTGTTTCGCCGTGAGAGGCATCTATTGTGGGTTTTCAAGGGTTCTCCTTGGCTTCTTTGGCCTCGGCTTGTACGGCCAGTTCAACTAATTCCACAAATGAGTTTATAGTGTCGGCACATAATATGTTTTTGATTGACGGTTTGAGCACCTCAAGTAGGAAGGCTACTAATTCATTTTCCGGAGCTTGTGAGAGGAGCCGAAGAGCAAGGAGATATTTTCCCTGTCGGAAAATACCTACAGCCACCTCCTCTTATTGTTAGTTGATGTTAAGTTTTTGACCAGGGTGATAAATTTTGAAGAAGATGTTGTTGGTTTTTGATCTACTGGTCCTTTATTTTATTTGTTAGCACAAAAGCTTTCGCTTTCCGATGAAGGACCTCTTCAGTTTGAATATATCTAGTTCTACACATCATGTCGCCAAGCCTACAAAAAGGTTCTTATTGAGTAATTAAAAACTACACTGGATTAAAATAAACCTGAACCTTACCTTACCAGCGTAAGCGTCGAAATAAATATGTCTCCGAAATAAAATCCCACTATTATACAAGTAGTTTTAATGGATAGAGCGAAGATTTAAACTTGCTTTCCACTCCTCCCCTTTTGATGAAAAGAATGTGCATTTTCTTCAATTTGATTCAATTGTGGGCCAACACATTCTTCATGCCCATCTGATCGTCGCCGAGGACAGAGTGGAGAACAATTTTCTACCCACGTACCAAAACGTACATCAAAGTGCACGATCTGCATAGTTCGGGAAAAACTGCATTCGAAAATGGAGTGGTTAAAATTTTTCATTTTGTTTTGTAATATTTATTCATATATATATATATATACATTTATTTATTTTTCATTTTTATTTTTATTATAATAGAGATTTAAATCTATTGAATTTCTGTCTTGTAAGTTAAACGATTCAAGCTGCTGTCAATATCACTAAGGAATCCAGTGTCGGTACGTTTGTTGATGTTATTAATATTTTTAATATACCTACTTGTTTGGCTAATGTAAGCGCATCCACATTCACAGGGAATGTAGTATTTAACGTGAGTTTTCTCTTCGAAGTAAATATGGTCTTTATTTTTGGAAAAACATCGGTACGGATCTCTGTCATAAAAAAAACTATTTTTATGTCAAAAGAACTAAAAACATTTTTATAAAAATGCTGGAGTCCTCTGACAAAAGGTAGAACTGCAATATATTGTCATATCCAAAACTTTGGGCGTTAAGAGTTGAAGCAACTTTATTTCTTCTGGTCTATAAGGTAACAATTCGTTTGTAATCATATTTATTAATGAAGTTTTTAGGGTATTTGTTAAGTTTTAGTAGGGTACGAACAATTTCTAAGTTTTTTTCTCTGAATCTATCGTCTGCAAGCCCAACAGCTCTATCGGTAAAAGAATTAATAACAGCAATCTTGTCTTTGATGCTAATGTTGGACAGGAAGTTTGTATGTCTACCTAAACCAACTTTCTTAATGTACCAGTATGTGATTAAGTAGCTCTTAGTCCTGAAAATTGTGCAATCCAAGAAATTAAGTTTATCGTTTTTTCTATCTTTATTGTAAGTTGTAAGTTTTTGTGGTATTTATTGAAAGCCAGTAGGAGTTCGTCTATCTTCTCTTCGGGAACGCAGGTGAAAATGTCATTAACGTAACGGTAGAAGAAAAGATATTTGAAATCCAGTTTCTTCAAGGCGTGATTCTCAAGTTTTTCCATAACTAGGTCGGAAATGGCTCCAGGAAGCGGCGACCCCATAGAAGTACCAAAAATTTGTTTATAGTATTGGCCTTGAAAAACACAATATGAGTTGTCCATACAGAATTCAGTCAATTAAAAAAAAAGTTTGTCAAATAAGTAAGTGAGGTCTCGTAGTTTATGCCAGGTATTTATGTATTTTTGAGTACTAGTTCTTTGGGCACGTTCGTAGATAACGATTTCACGTCCAGCGAAACTAACCTGAAGTTGTTCGGAACGTAAGTGTTCTTAATTTTATTTTTTAGATCCCAACTATTTTTAATGCAAGTGCTTGTCATATCTATTATCATTTTGATTAGTGTGCTAACAAATTTTGAAAGGTTGTTTAATTGGAGAACCACAAAAGGACGTGACAGGTCTCATAGGTAGATTGGTTTTATGGATTTTAGGCAATCCATAAAATCTGGGAGCCGTGCTGTTATAACTCTTCAAAGTACGAGATAAGTCACAGTCAAATAGATTAGTATAAATCATTTTACTATTCAAGGAATTGAGCTGGACTTGAATTTGGTTAGTAGGATCTTTAGGAAGTTTTCGGTAAATTTTTTTGTCAGACAAAAGCTCATTGTATTTTTCAATGTAATCAGCCTTTTTCATGCCTTTTTTACATTCTCATTCTGAATGAGAAGGTATTGGTTTTATGTGAAAATTGACTTTCGCGGATTTATTGAAATTTCCACGTTTTGAGACCCCCTGAGTCAGAAAAAATGGTTTTGACGAAGGTGTCTGTCTGTCTGTAGTCTGTAATCTGTGTACTCGATAACTTTCGAAAGAATTATCGGATTGGATTGCCGTTTGGCACACATCTTGAAGAACCCAAAAGACAGGATGAGTTCGTTGACCAGCTATTTTGGATGAAAAATCAAAGGGAGGGAGCATTTTGAACATATTTTTGGAAATTTTGTTCCAAGACTTCAAAGCTCTAAGTACGGTTTCTTGTGTAAGGTAAAAAATGATACAATTTATCCATATGACAATTTTAATAAGAGCGAAATTGTCAGAGTTATGGCATTTTCAAAATCAAAAAATATTGAAGGAAATAAGAATTCTAAGCCAAATAACGTAAGATTGAAAATAAAGTCAGAGAGCAAAAATGTTTCTTTTTGGGAGCCCTACAAGATCGTGAATACGACTTTTTGAATTTTCTCAAAAAATCGAAAATTCCATTTTTAATCGCACAAAAAGTGATGAAAAATAATCTGTGAACTCGATAACTCTCGAAAGAATGATCATATTCGATCGTGCTTTGGTACCCATTTTGAGGGACCTAAAATACAAGTCGAGTTCGTTAACCAGCTATTTTGGATGAGAAATAGAAGAGATTTTTTTTCCAAGACTCAAAAATTCTAAGTACGGTTTCCTGTGGTAGGTGGAAAATGAAACAATTTATCCTTATGATTTTTTTTAAAAGAACAAAATTGTCAGAGGCTTGGCATTTTCAAAATCCAAAAATATATAAGGAATTGAGAATTTTTAGCCGAATAACGGAAGATTGAAAATAAAGTCAGAGAGAAAAAATGTTTCATCTTGGGGGCCCTACAAGATCGTGAATACGGCTTTTTGAATTTTCTCAAAAAACCGAAATAATGATCATATTGGAATGTGCTTTGGCACAATCGTTTAAGGCCGCGAAAGAAAGGACGAGTTCTTTAACCAGCCGTTTTTGATCAATGGTTTTGGTTTTATCCATCAAAATCGCTTTTTGAAAAATCAGAAATGCATGTTTCCGCTCAAACTATGCAAGATGCGAAAAAATGCTAAGGTAAAAAATTATTTATTTTAAGAAGACCTATAAATTTTATGTACGCCATTTTTTCATCAGATGCATAGTTTTTGTTTGTATCGAGAAAAATGTTACCAAAAATGAAAAGTTCCATTTTTGAGCAAAACTATGCGAGATATGAAAAAAATTTAAAAAACAAAATTGTTTACCTTAAAAAGTCTACGAATTCATTGTTGATTTTTTCTCGAAAGGACGAATAGTTTTCTTTTTCATCGTGATTACCCATTTACAAAAATACAAAATTCCATCTTCCAGCCAAACAATTAGAGACAAGAAGAGATAATTTATATAAAAATTGTTCCTCTAAAAAAGTTTCACAAGTTTTACATGAAATTATTCCCAACACGGCGTATATATATATTTTTTATTCGTGATAACTCTTCTTAAACAATGAAAAATTCAACTTGCTAGCCAAACTATGCGAGATGTAAATATCAGTGGCGAGTATTGTAATGAGAATGTTTTTCTCGAGGTCAGTAGAGCCTTCAGTAAACTTAATTTCAAAAAAATTTTATCAAAAATGAAAAAAAATCTTCATAAGAGTGGAGGTTTTAAGCAGTTTTGCAATATTTGTAATTCTGTGTATGCATTACACTGTAAACTGAATTAGGCCTGTATGAAGCCAAGCGCGTAGCGCGAGGTCAATACATCATCGAGCGCGAAGCGCGAGATCCGAATGACGCGCGCCGTAGGCGCGTTCAAACTTGCGAGCGGAGCGAGCCGCGCGCTATGAGAATGTGCCCGCGCAGCGGGCAGATTTTTTTTTCTTGGAACTCTGTTTTATGTTAATATTTTAGATATTTCATTTATTTTTTGTAAATTACTAGAAATGTTGGATCTAAATTCCGTGCGTTTTTCTCCAGGAATCAGATCGATTTTTTCTTCAATATTAACTAAAGTGTTTCCTATGATTCTACTTTTGTTGTCCGATTTAACACAAAACTTGTTGCCAAGACTTAGGAAGTAACTTACGTCCAGAAGTATCGTTTTTTCCGAAAAATTTACCAGCCATCATTTGTTTGATTCTTTCAATTGAGGTTACTGATCATATTTATGAGCCAACCATTCAAATTTTTTTGATTGATTCTATGATAAGATCGTGGCCAAAGCTTTTTATAATTCTGTTCTTTCCTTCTCTGATTGTTAAGCCGCGTAAAGTTTCATGTGGTCTTCATTTGGTGCAGACATCCCCGCGAAATGCTGCACAAAAATATTTCGGAACTTCGCCCGCGGCAAGGATAAGGTTCGGTACATTTCGTACCACTTGGCTACTTTATCATTTAAGGATTTCACGACCATCCTTGACCGCAGGGTCGGTTCGATGGAGGCCTCTGCGAAATAGTACTCGCATTGACTTGAAAACTCTCCTGGATCCTCATGATCGATATTCACGAATAATGGTAATAGGGCATCAGGAGTCCGCAGAGATAGTATAAGAGTTCGCCAATCAGCGACGGGAGCATGTGGTGAAGGAGCCAATGGAGGTTAATTCGTTAATTGGGGTCGGTACGTCTCTAGCTTCATCTTGTACGGGAGGTTCCCGAAACAAAACCCGTGAGGTGTTGCGTGTGGTGGGAGGAACCCAGTGGCTGCGCTCCCTATGAAGGCTCGGAAATGCAGAACGTCTGTGGGTTGCCTCCGTATAAGGAGGTGGTAGAACGTCTACCGTTGGTGCACTGGGGGTCGAAGAGGGCGCCACCGAGTTTTCAGGTTCACACTCGGAAACCGAAATACTCCTGGTAGCCATCGTTCTATTTGGTGGTCTACCAGGTCTACAGCAGGGTGAGCTCAGGAAGCGCATCATTGTTTTAGTGTGGGGAGAAATATGGATTTGTATCCAATTCGATTGAAAATCTGAAAAATTATACACAATTTTTCGAGCCCCACGTTGGGCGCCAAATTGTTATCTTCCCGGATGGGATAGGGCAGCTTTGTTGATTGAGGAGTAGGGAGGAGAGGTCATGGAGGCGTTGAAGAGTGGTTTAAGGAATGAAATAAGGAAGACCCAGGCATAGGGTGAAACCAAAATAAGCACGAGGTTATTACATAAAAAAAAACTATACATATACATATACATATATTTGATATTTGCTGACACATTGAACAAAACCTCCCCCGAAAAATTTTTCTGGCTACGCGCCTGTGTAGCGGTGATCGTCTCACCCGATGGTACGTACCACTTCCCAGGTGTAGAGGGGAGGGGTTCCTCTGGGGTGTTCGGTACTCAGAAATTGAAAGGGCCTGAGGAGTTGGCGCACAATGAAACCTGCCCAGAATGTCCACGAGTAAAAGCTAGTGGTTGCGGATTCGGCGGGGGAATCCCCTTACCCGGGATAAGAGGGACCTCGGCAACCTCAGCAGGTGTTGTCGATGGTCCGTACACTCCCGAGGAGTCGATGGGCTCCGAATGAAGCTTTAGTGGGGGAATGACTTCCTGAAAGTTTTCCTTAGGGAATAAGCAGACCGCCGGGAGTAGTCCTGCCTCCGATGGTGGAACTAGTAAACCCGAAGGCAACGTAGGTTTGGCCGGGCTTGGCCTGGAGCTGGTGTAATAACCTGAATGCCTTTGATTTCAGGAGGCCAAAGGTGCGGTTGGTGTTTCCTCGATATCCAATTGCCGGAGGATGCCCGACGGAAAAGCGAGATGTGGTTCGCGATAGAAACGCGGAAGCCGGAGGGACACAGGTACGCGTCCTCCGGGCCTCGCTGACTTCTCATGCGGGTCTAAAGTGCCTAGCAAGCCTGTCAATACCCCAAAATCCTCGAGGGCCGAGGCTGTCGTACTAACGAGGATCAAAGCAACAACCGCTGGACCCGCAGATGTGGACGGTTGCGAGGAAGCTGTATCGACCCGTGACTCCAAGGTACCCGTCTCGGCGATATGCCCCGCTGTCCTTTGATGTTGGCGCTGGCGTGCCGCTTTGTAAGGGCGCTAGCGCTTCTTGACTTCTCTCGACATGCGGCACAAGCTGCGTACAATCACAGGGAAGCAGCGCTGAATTTAAATGTAGAGGAAACCCGAAGAAGGAGAGAAAAAAAAGTTGATGACGATGGCAGAAGCTTGACCACTCGCACACGTATTTAATTTAAAAAGAAGAATTTTTGTTTTAATTTAAAAAACCGAACGCGAAGCACGTTATTTACGGTGTGGCCCGGGCGCAAGGGACGTTCGCAGAAGCCTGAACACCCGCACTCGGGTCCTAAAAAAAAAATACTAATTAAATTTTTTTTGATCGAGGTTACTTTCGAGCTTAAATACAAGAAAAAGTTTTTACCAGATAAGGAAAACTTGCCATTAGTCCATGTGAGGTGAAGACAAAGCGCGCTGCGACTCAATGCCATTGACAATCAGGTCGCAGCGCCCTCTCGTTCCACGTCCTATGAACTAATATAGGCAATTTCCTTTGTCTGGTCATTCCACTCGTAAAAGAGATATATTGAGCATTCATAATTCGGCGCCCATGACCTGCTGGTGCCCCTCTCATTGCAGGGCCAGCAGGGTTGTTATTTACGCCACCGAGTAAGTGCGTTCATTATGTTTCCGAGATGGGGACGGATCCTACGATCCCTTTCTAGTATAATTTCTTAATCTTACTTCATTACAAATTTTTATGCAAATTACAACATAAATAATAGTTATATACTTTGAGACTTTCATTGAACTGATAAATTATTGACAATTTTCTTTCCGATTTTGAATCAGTGTTTTTGGTATCATTTAAATCATTTCAATTACGAATCAGGTATTTTCTAACATCTTTCGATACACTCCAGTTACACTTTCAAGCAATCATTTTTTCAACCTAATATGGATTTAGAATAGATAAATGGGATTTCAATACAGAAAATAACTTTGAAAACCTCAACTCGTTCACATTCATCTGAAATTTTTTAATAATTTTATTGATCAGCCTCAAATGTTGATACAGTATTGGAGGCATTTTTTATAGTTTCGCTTATTTCCATCTGATGGACATTATCACAGTTGTTTTTCAAACATTTTAGATCCATTATTGTCATCCTATTCTACATGGATCTGATGAGAAAAATCAGCTGTTTTTTGAAACGTTATCGAATATTTTTCATCTAAAATTTGGGAGGAACTTTTAGTCTGGAACATGTCTTTATCTCTAGGTTTTTAGCCTTTACTTATTGGATCCTAGTTTCTCGAGACTTTAAAGGAAGAAATTGGAAAGTATGAAGATTTGGCATCTAGAGCGTCACACATTCTTTTAAGCGCCATAGACGACACGTTACCGACCGAAAATTTGTATAACTGGCGTACTCACACGATACCGCATTTAAAACGCTGATACATGCAACTATTACCGGTAAAGTAGTGCTCGCAATAGTTAAGACAATATGAAATTGAATTATTTCTGCATAAAAAATATTGAAATCGTTTTTCCAGATGATTGTTTACAATTTTCCATAGTTTACAAACAAAAAAATCTGCCCGCCGAGCGGGCATTCTCATCGCGCGCTTCGCTCGCAAGTTTGAGGGCGCCTGGGGCGCGCGACTTTCGGGTCTCGGGCTCGATGGTAATCTCACCTCGCGCTACGCGCTCGGCCTTTGTACCTCCCTACAGTTTCATATAGAGCTTGTTAAACTCAGAAGCGAGACGTCGACTACTTCAATTTGATGAGTGTGAATTCTCTTTTGTTAAAGCTTCTCCGGCTTTAACGAATACATTCTCATCG
>WSXT02197643.1:4780-19062 GCA_011762715.2 Neuroterus valhalla
GTCGCATTTTCTAAAAATTACACGACTAAACTCCAAACAGTTCCCGCAGGAATTCGATAGAAAAAAAGGGTTCATCTTAATGCATTATAGAACTGGAATGAGAAGCAGTTTTGTACATTTGTAAGCTGCTTTTATTGCTGATCACTAGATCACTAGAGATAAAATTCTGTAGAATGATCGACGTGGAAATTCACATAGAATTGCTACGTTGCTGGAAGGAGCTCGTAAAATTGACAGGGAATCAAGGACGACGACTAAATTTGAAGAAGGTGTGTTTGATATGAGCAAATAAATTGAGAAGAATGTTAAATTGAAAATAAAATAAAAGTTGAGAAAATTGAGTTGTCATTCAGGGTCTAAAAGAACGAGATTGATAAATGTGTGGGGATTGGAGAATCGATTATTTTTCACTTCATTTCACACAGAATACGAAGACAATCAAAAAGAAGAGGCTGACTGTTCAAAATGTAGAGGTGATGAAGGAGATTCTGAAATTCCACATATCGAAGATCTATGCAGCGTTGACAAGAATCGAATATCCCAGCTGATTTCACATTTAACGAAGTAAATTATTAAATAATGATGCGCATGAACAATCTTTAATTAAAATAAAAAATCTTAAAAATTAAGATTATAATTTGGTTTTCATTTTTGATTATGATTTAATATCATAATAAAAAATTAACCAAAAATTCTTAAACTGAATGTTGAAAACTAGAAATTTCAATATAAAAGCCTTGGAAATTAAATTACATGAATACATTAGCAATCAAAATGTTTCAAGTTTTTGATGAATCGTTCATGATTTCGATTTTGGAGTGAGACATTTGAAACTAGAAATTTCTTGACTAAATTGAAACATTAAAAAATACGCAATAGTAGACAATTCTGTTTTGTATATCTGTATTTCCTAATTTTCCCTTTCTTTCAAATTCACCAATTTAAACTTTGATCCATTCCGAAGAAGCTTCCAATCAAATCTTATTTCACTTTCGTCAAAACTTTCATTTCCATTTTTGAATTCAATAATTTTCACTCGAAAGCAATGAAAACTTTGGATGTGTAAACATAAATTCTGATCATTATAAAAACCCTTAGAAGTTCTCCACTTTTTGAATTCATCAATTCTATTTCTTAAACCTTTAGAATAGAAGAGCTTTTTATGGCATAACATTGTATAATGCAAAGCCAGTGAAATGTAACAATTTTCCTATATTTATATTCAAAATTTAGACAAACTAGAAGTCTTCCTACAGGGAAGAATTGAATTTCCGAAATGTTTACAGAACTAAAAAAAAGATTATTTGGAATAGATTACATGATTTTAAATTAGGTAGAAATAATTCTGAACGAAGCGTTATAAACACTTTTCTGAAGAATTGCACAAACAACATTAAGTTGAAGATTAAAAGTTTGAGATATGTTTCAAACACAACCCCCTAATTTTGTACATGAAAGAAATAGATTTTGTTATTACCGACAGATGTACGCAAGAAAAAAATTCAGCTCAGGCTGCACTGGGTCTCGTTAAAGCAGAAAATGAGGTCTTACGAAATCGTTATCGGTTGTACTGCAATCACAGTGAAGGGAAGAAAAATAATTTAAAACTGCAGGTATCTAAATTTAAATCTTGTACAAGGCACTAATAATGTTAAAAAATTGTACTTTAACAGATTATATATTATATCGTTGAAAAATTTGATATAAAAAAACTGTTAAGAGTTGACCGCCGGCAGTAGCTGCGTGGTGATTTCCGACTTGAGCGGGATCTCGAATGTCAAGCATGAACGGGCGCAGTTAACGCTCGGGTGGGTGACTGTTAGGGATTCTCGCTCAATCGTGTTTTCACTACGTTTAATTATTGTCGAGCGGGAGATTTGACGCCAAAAATCGGTGAAAGCATTCGATGCTACTGAATGCCTACATCTAAACTCGTCTGTCGATAATCGACTGCGCTCAGGAGTTTAAGTTTCTGCAGTTCTCCTCTCCTCTGACCAAATGTTCAGGCTGCAGATGGTAGGGGTTTCAGAGATTAAAAATCCCACAGGATTGAGTACGTCAGGTATTGCTTGGAGGCTGATTATGCGGGTTGGGTTTATTGAGGATTTCGGGAAGGGATTTGATTTAAAGGATTCAATGTCTGATGATCTCCTGTGGGAGGGGGGAATGTAGATATGTGAAAACCCGAAAAGGGTATAGATGGAGTGAAAAATCTAATCTAAACTGTTAAGAATGTTATCAAACGATTGTTTGATAATACGCAAGCTACTTACCTTACATTTATAAAATAATTTTTTTCATACAGAAAGAAAAATATGATTCAATTGTTTCATAATTTTTTTTCCTTGAATGATAATATCGTAAAAGGTATAGAATAAAATCTGCTCAATGCGCGGGCAAATTTTCATCGCGTGTTTCGCGCGCAGCTCGCTTCGCTCGCAAGCTTGATCGCACCTAGCGCGCGCGTGTTTCGGATCTCGCGCTTCGCGCTCGGTCTTTGTACTTCCGTAGAATTGTGTATAGAGCTTTTAAAAGTAAAAAGTAGGATGTTGGCTGCTGTATTTGATGATTGTGAATTCTCCTTTGTTAAAGCTCCTCCGACTTTAACGAATACATTCTCATCTTGTTTCTCGTGCTGCGCACTCGATCAAAATCTGTCCAAAACGCGAACTTTTATATATTACCTTCAACTCCACAGAATAAAATGTATAAAATATCAATTTATCTACCTTGTACCTTGTTTTGTTTAAAAAAATTTTAGTTGGTCTATTTCCAATATTAATATAATTACAATTAAAACAGAAAACACGCATTCCATCAGAAAAGGACAATTTTTCTTTTCAAACTTTTCTTTGTATCTTCTCAAGTTTTGCTAGAAACTTGACTTTTATTTGAAATGTTATTTTTTCGAGTTATTACCGAAACTATGCTTGAATACTTGTTTATACTTTCTCCCTGTTACGGGTTTGAGAATCTCGACATAAACTTCTTCCTATTCCTTTGCACACCTCACCACTAACTTAGGGGTGAGGAAGAACTACAGTTTAAGATGGGTTCCGCACCACCAAGAGCAACAGCTACTTATTACTTAACTCTTGGGGTACCGGGCTCACGATTCTCCGGGGCCCGCTGGAGCTCTTCCAGAGTGCGAGGCGGGAATCGAACCCTCAACCTGACAGCGTGGGTCCAAAGCTCATGCCTTAGCCCCCACGAGAAAGAACAATTTTGTTTTTAAACTGTAATTCTTTATTTTTAGACTATTCTTTCAGAAAAAACAAAAACGACATGCCCTATCGAAAAATGCTTGAGGAAATGTTTTAGATAAACAATTTTAGTACTTTAATTTTTTCCGTATCTCCCATAGACTTCTCACAAAATGAAAATTTTGATTATTTTCCATTTTTTTTTGTGCGATGAAAATTGGAATTTCGATTTTCCGAGAAAGTTCATAAAGTTGTAATTACGATCTTGTACGGCTTCCAAGAAGAAACATTTTTTTTCACGACTATCTTTTCAAGCTTGCGTTATTTGGCCAAAAATTCTCATTCTCTCATATTTTTGAATTTATAAAATACCATGACTCTGACAATTTTGTTTTTATCAAAAAGAATGATTAGGAAAAATTATTTCACTCTTATGTGCTACCTGTATTTTTGGTCCCTCAAAATGTATGCCAACGGGCAATCGAATCCCATTAGTCTTTTAAAAGTTATGGACGACGACGACAACGACAACAGACAGACACAAACGTAAATACTACTTTTTACACTCTGAACATAATAAGAAGGTATTGGTTTTATGGGAAAATCGACTTTCACGAAATTTATGAAATCTGCACGTTTTGAGACCCCCTGATTCCGAGAAAGTAGTTTTCACGTTGGTGTGTCTGTCTCTTGTCGTTGTCGTCATTGTCCTTGTCGATGTCGTCGTTGTCGTTATCGTCGTTGTCGTCTTCGTATGTATACTCCATAACTTTTAAAAGACTAATAGGATTGGGTTGCCCTTTGGCATACATTTTAAGGGACCAAAAAGACAGGTCAAGTTCGTTCACCAGCTATTTTGGATGAAAAATCAAAGAGGGGTAGCATTTTGAACACTTTTTTGGACTTTTTCCCAAGACTCAAAAATTGTGAGTACGGTTTCTTGTAATAGGTAGAAAGTGAAACAATTTATCCTCATGATTTTTTTTTTATATAAACAAAATTGTCAGAGGTATGGAATCTTCAAAATTCGAAAATAAAAACGAAAATGAGAATTTTTATCCAAACAACGCAAGATATGAAAAAAAGTTTCAAGAAAAAAAATGTTTCTTTTTGGGAGCCCTCTAGGATGATCCTTACACCTTTTCGAGTTTTCTCAAGAAATCGAAAATTCAAATTTCGGTCGCACAAAAAATAATGAAGAATAGAAGATTTCATTTGTTGGTTAAACTATATGCGAGGTACGGAAAAATATGAATAAACTAAAATCGTGCACGAAAGAAGATCTACAGATTTGGTAAAATTAACTTTTTGATAGGACAAATAATTCTTGCTTCATTTATAAAAAAAAGCCATATTTAAAATGAAAAAATGAACTTTTGGACAATTGTCACAAGCTTAGGAAAAATCAAATAGACGCAAGTTCTTTACCTGAAAAATATCTTTAAATGTGTTATCAACTTCTTTAACAGGATATATAGTTTTCATTTCAATCAGGAAAAATACAATTTTTCCCATTAGATGAGTAGTGTTTGTTTCAATCGTAAAAAATAAAATTAAAAAATTGAACTTCTAGAAAAACTATACAACATATGAAAAAAATTAGGCAAAAAAATTTCTCCACCGTTTTGGACAAACTTTGATCAAGCGCGCAGCGCGAGACGTGCGATGAGAATGCATTCGTTAAAACCGGAGAAGCTTTAACGAAAGAGAATTCACACTCATCAAATTGAAGCAGCCGAAATTTCGCTTTTGAGTTTCACAAGCTTTTTATGCAACTGTAGGGAGGTACAAAGGCCGAAGGCGTAGCGCGAGTTAAATTCATAACCGAGCGCGGAGCGCAAGGTGAAATACCATCGGGCGCGGAGCGCGAAGCGCGAAACCCAAAAGACGCGCGCCCCAGGCGCGCTCAACTTGCGAGCCCCGCGCGAAGAGGATGTGCCCGCGCAGCGGGCAGATTTTTTGAAAACAGGAGGTCTTAAAACGTGGAGATTTCATAAATTCACCGACAGTCGATTTTCATTTAAATAGAATACCTTCTTATTATAATGAGAATGTAAAAATGGAAATAGATCTGGATTTCGATAACTCCCCTGGCGGAAGTTTCGAATTGAAATTTATTCCGAACCAATCCGAACTCTACCGAATCATTCCGGAATCTGTATCCGAACCATTCCGAAGTCATCCGAAATGAATGTTCAATCCTTTCTAATCCATGCGTCGGAATCAAATTCAATCCAAATGAATCCGATACTTCTCTGAAACTAACACCTAATCCTTTTTAGTCCGAAAGGCCGCTCCGATTGGATCCGAATTAAACTATTAATCCTTTCCATTCCGTAATCTTAATCTGAATGAATCAGAAACCTTGTTTCAATTCTTTCAAATCCGCCCTTTTGATCCGAATCAATCCGAGGCTCATACGGAATGACTGTTCAATCTTTTCTAATCCATGCGTCAGAATCAAATTCAATCCGATTGAATCCTAATTGAACTATTAATCCTTCCAATCCGTGATCCTAATCCGAATGAGTCAGAAACCTTATTTCAATTCTTTGAAATCCGCACTTTTGATCCGAATGAATCCGAGGCTCATACGAAATGACTGTTCAATCCTTTCTAATCCATGCGACGAAGTATCGGATTCATTCGGATTGAATTTGATTCCGACACATGGATTAGAAAGGATTGAACAGTCATTTCGTATGATCCTCGGATTCATTCGGATGAAAAGCGCGGATTGAAAAGGATTAAAACAAGGTTTCTGATTCATTTGGATCAAGATGACGGATGGGAAAGGATTAATATTTCAATTCGGATCCAATCAGATTGTCCATTCGGATTGAAGAGGATTAGGTGTTAGTTTCAGAGAAGTATCGGATTCATTCGGATTGAATATGATTCCGACGCATGGATAAGAAAGAATTGAGCATTCATTTCGGATGACTTCGGAATGGTTCGGATAAAGATTCCGGAATGATTTGGTAGAGTTCGGATTGGTTCGGAATAAATTTCATTCCGAAACTTCCGCCAGGGTCATTAATCCCAAGCATTAATTTCAGTTATCCGAAAAAACTTCTGAATTCAGCAAATTACGACGGAGTACCTTACACTTTTTGGATCTGCTCAGTAAACAGATAGAGCTTCAAGAAAAAGAATTTTCCAAACTCTCAGAAACAGTCAAAGACCTTCTCCGGGGAAAAATTTTCCTCCAAAACTCTTTGATTGAAAAGGACATGAGAGTAAGAGTCGCAGAAGCCCAAATTGAAAGAATGAAGGAAAAAGCTGAAATGGATAAACTACTCTTCCTCAACGAACAAACTAATAATATTGCTATTCACATGATCAATAAAGCATGCCAGACCATTGAAGAATCACAAAATGTCAGGTAATAAATTGACTCAAATTCGAAAACAGGAAGTTAAGATTAAGATATCTAGGATGTTATTCAAAAAAGTCGGTCCAATGAAGCAGGACGTTTTGAAGTTATAGAGTATTTTTTTCAAACCCTATACCTGTAATCTTTCTCGAGAATAATAAAAATGTAGAATGAAGTACTCCACATAATCTTGTCAGGTTAGCACGAGCAGAATATTCCTACAATAATTCACAAGTTCATAGGTAAAGTTCATCAACAAATCACATCAGTGGCTTTCAATTTAGAAAATAATTTTTTTTAGTTATGAAAAAAGATATATCATCATCTCGAAGACTTGACATGTTTTATTTTGTTGTAATTACAGTCCTCTCAATATTGATAATCCTCTCATTAAAAAATTGAGAACGCTGTTTTCAATCTAGGACAGTTACAGAATGTTCGATATTTTCAAAGTGACATACATCAATATGAGCTTCGTAACACTTTGATAACCTTCTTATTCCATTTTTTGAAACAATATACGATTCATTTGCAAAGAAATATATATTTATTCTTGTCATTTATCAATTCCGTAAGGAGCTATGAACATGAATATTCTGGTCTTATTATTTCAAAATATCATGAAGAACTATTCTGAATATATCGTATATGAACTTCTAACTACAGCTATGGAGAATATCGAGCAGAATCAGAAGTTTTTTAATAGTGTGGAAAAATATATTCAAATTGAAACGGTATTTATTGGTGGAACAATGCAAAGATTAAAAATTCATTTCTCTAAATTTGGCAATTATTTTTCTTGATATTCTGGAATTATCAATCATAAAAACTAATATTCAAGCATATTTTTACTCAAGGCGCATTTGCAATCTTCTTGCTATTCCTTTAAATATTCCAGCATATTTGAGCTAGCGAACTGGAACTAATTAAGTGCATTAATTTGAACTGTCTCTTTCAGCTTGTCGCCAATAAGTTCATGTTCTGACACGAGATTGCTGAGTTCGGAGAAACAATCAAGACTAGATGTTTTTCAAAATACGAGACAAGTCCAACGTACCAAAAGCGTCAATGATTTGGAAGAGCCTTCCACTGATGGAAACATGATACGAGATCTACTTTTTAAGTGTCCCAATTTCAGCGAGAGCGAAATGTTACAGATACCATCTCTAGCTACATTTCATCACTGAATAATCTACTATGAAATAAATTCTATTCCAAATCATTGTTTCCATAAAAAATGTATGTACCTATTATATGAAAAAAAATTCTTTCAAAATGATGCTTTCGTTAAAATGCGTTAACCAAAATTGTAAACTTCTCGTATTTTTGGAACGATTAAAAATCTGTGATCGCAGTCTAATAAATTCATTTGGTATCATTTAATATTGTTCAAAAGTTTAATGAAGGGGAAGGAGATTCTATTTGCTTTTCCTTACATCGAAAGTATGTTTTGTATAATGTCTCATCTAAAGGCAAAAAAATATAATTATTCTGCGAAAATATGGAAAAGATTTTGTTTTAGTGGACAATAATGCCCCTAAGAGATCTAAGATGTATGGTCTGAGATTTAGTAAAGACGAATTTTCATGTACATGCACATGAGGGTGGTTCAAAAATGCATTAGAAAATTTTTTTTTCGAATTTTTATGCAAAACGCCCGGAAATTTGTTCGAATCCACATAAAAATGAAAGCATTTTTTTCTGGAAATTGAGAATCTGAAATTTGAAAAACAATATCAAATCTCCTATTAAAGTCCAAAAAATTTGGTGTAAATCTGCAACCCCTGGAAATCAAACAGAAAACCAAGAATCCATCGACCAAAATTGGACAAACACCCTCGAGTAAACTATCTAACAACGTTTCGGTGTTCACCCAACACCCTTATCAAGGTAAAACAATCTTCCAGCACATCAGAACCCCAGAAAACTCAGGCTGCTCTCTAGTGAAACGTTGGTAGATAGTTTACTCGAGAGTGTTTGTCCAAATTCGGTCATTGGATTCTTGGCTCTCTATTTGATTTCCAGGGGTTGCATTTTTTTTTGTACAAAAATAATAATTAGAGGTGGCGCAAGTCCCATGGGGTTTAACACGTATTTCCCACAAGAAAAAAGACGTTTGTGTAAATTTTATTCAGAATTCTCAATATTAAGTGAATCGAGTTCGAAATTCACAATTAGTCGCAGAATGCGAATAAAATATTACCCTTCAAATATTACGCCCATAAGTATGTTTAATAGGGTCCCAAAAAAACCCCATGAGTGAAAAAATGGGCTTTTCGAGTTTTCGGCGCTAATTATGATTTTTTTAGTTTTTTAACGTAGATTGTTTCAAGTACATAAAATACTACTTTATACTGATAACAAGATGGTTATTCAAATTGTTTAAACAATTTATTATTGTTTCGAGAAACTTTCTCCTAGAAAAGCTTAAAAAAGTCAAGGTTTTTTCTTAATTTTTCAACTTATTTTCAACGTTTCAGTTGAAGCGAGGTAATGTTCAATTTAAGTCAACAAAAATAATTGTTCAAACAATTTGGTATTAATTATAATAATCTTCTCTTAGAATAATGCTACAAAGTTGCGGTTTCTTATGGAATTTTCAACTTTTTGTCCACTTTTCATTTAGGGTAATTATTTAATTTAATTTAGCAAAAATAATTGTTAAAACAAATTGTAAATAGTTAATATCTATCCTCTTCTAGATTAATACTACATAGTTGTGAATTTTTCCTGAAATTTTCAACTTTTCATCACTTTTCAATGAGATTAGAGTAATAATTAATTCATGTTGGAAAATAATTGTTTCGACAATTTATTATCATTGCTAATAATATTTTCTTTGCCTACTAATAGAAAGATGCAGTTTTTTCTCCACCTTTTTAGTTGTGAACAAATAATAAATAAACATTAGAGAGAATCATATTTTAAATAGCAATGTATGGTTTTAAGAAAATTATTTTTGTTCTTTTCCCAATTTTCAAGAAGAAATAATTAAAACAAGAAAGCTGATTTTTGAGAAATCAGTTCAACTTTCAACTAAAGAGCTGAATTTTCGACCTAAAAATATAAATTTTAAATCAAAAATATAATGGTTGATATTCCAATGGAAAAAATTTATTTCAAATAAAAGACAATCTGTATTAACCAACAATAAATTCAGTCTAATTGAATTCCATCCAAATTCCATTCAATGCAAAAGTAAACAATCCAAAAGAAAACCACAGTTTTCTAGCACTTTTCTAAGAGAAAATTGTTATAAACAATAATGAATTGTTTAAGAAAGCATGTTTGTTAACTCGCATTTCACCTGACTAAGTGAAAAGTGGACAAAAAGCTTAAGAGTTTAGAAAAAACCGTGACTTATTAGCACTTATCTTAGAGACGAAAGCCATAAACAATAATAATCTGCTTAAAGAATTATTTTTGGTAAATTAAATCAAATATAACTCACTTCAAGTGAAAAGTGGGCAAAAACTTAAAAATTTCATAAAAAACCGCAAGTCTCTATCATAAGGCAAAGAAAATATTATTAGCAATGAGAATAAATTGTTTAAACAATTTTTTTTTAACATGAAATAATTATTACTCAAATCTAATTGAAAATTGGACAAAAAGGTGAAAATTTCAGAAAAAACCGCAACTTTGCAGTATTATTCTAAGAGGATTTTGTTATAATTGATAACAAATTGTTTAAAAAATTATTTTTGCTAACTTCAATTGATTATTACCTCGCTCCAGCTGAAACGTTGAAGATAAGTTGAAAAATTCAGAAAGAATCTTGACTTTCTATCCCTTTTCTAAGAGAAAGTTGCTTAAAACAATAATAAGTTGTTTAAACAATTTGAATAAACATATAATTATAAGTATAGAGTAGTATTTTATGTATTTGAAACAATCTGCGTTAAAAAACCCGCAAAAAAATCATAATTAGCGCCAAAAACTTGAAAGCCCATTTTTTCACTTATGCGGGTTTTTTGGGACCTTATAAAACAGACTTATGGGGGTGATATTTGGAAAGTAATATTCGTGAATAATTTCAAACAAGTGAGTGTTATCAATTTTTCTACAGTATTTTCCTGGTGATTTGAGATGCCACATCGATTTATATCAAAAACATGACACATCTCATTTTTTCTTTTTTAATATAGAAATGCGCCCATCTTCGTCCAGTTTATTGCCCATCAAGAGTGGCGTACACGCCGACCTGTACACATTCAGAGTGCTGTATGAGCGAGTGGTTTTGAGAACTTTTGACATAAATTTGAGAATAGCTGAAATTTCATTACAGTAAATCCTCATATGATTTATACTTGCCTTGTCATAAATGCTTCTCTGAAAAGCACGCTGCTACGAGGGAAAGATTCCGATGTTAAATCTCCGTCTTCCTGTAAGGAGAAGATAGAATGTTATGATCAGGTTTGAACACAATCGGTTCACTGATAGTCAGGGACTTAGCAGACGGTACCAGGGTGTTGTGAGCCTAACAGGTACCACTACAGCGCCTTCTGCTTGATACAGACAAACGGAGGAGTTTATAGAGAATGCATCTATTACAGTCTCGAGTCTCGATTGATCGCGATATTTGGGGTCTTGGCTACCAAATAGTGACCGGCAAGCTGTTTGGACGAGCTCCAGTTGCGATTCAGGAACCTGCTATGATGGAGATGATCATTGGAGAGTTATTCCCTGCTCATCCATCTAGGATCATCATCGAGGAGCCTCTGCCTGAAATGATTCCTCTTTTTACCAAAGTGGAACTATGGTTGACAGCCTCTAAGATTTCGTGTGGTAAAGCACCAGGCCCTGATGGTATCCCATCAGAAGTGATCAGGTTGGTGGCAAGTGAGTTTCCTCCCTTGCTGCTCTACTTGTTCAACTCCTGCCTCACAACTGGAGTTTTTTGTGTGCGGTGGAAGAAGCAGAGGCTTGTTTTGCTGGACAAGGGTAAGGGGGCCCCAATTACGGCATCCTCATACAGACCTCTCTGTATGCTTGATGTGATTAGGAGGCTCTTCGAGACTGTTCTGCAGGCCAGGTTTAAAACGGCCGAACGGGCAGAGGGATGCTTAGCCGAGAATCAGCATGGTTTTAGGCAGGGCAGGTCTACGATTGGAGCGATTCGAGAGGCGCTCTATGAAGCGGAAATAGCTTGGAGCGGAAGCCGTAGATCAGCAAGTGTGTGCATTATGGTCACGTTTGATGTCAAGAATACCTTCAATTTATTACGATGGGTTGACATCCTTGAAGCACTTGAGGGAAAATTCAGAATACCTGATTATCTGCAGCGTATTATCGGGAATTACCTCAGTGACAGGCAGCTCACCTTCGAAACATCTGAAGGGCCGAGCTGCATTGAAATCACGTCGGGAGTTGCTCAGGAGTCAGTTCTGGGACCCGATATGTGGAACGTGGTCTATGACGACGCTCTGCGTATTGATCTTCTGGAAGGAGTAAAGCTCATTGGATTTGCTGATGATGAAGAAGAGGCGAGACGGCTGATTGACGTCGTATCAAGAAGAGTTGAGAACTGGCTTCACAACCACGGTTTGCAGCTTGCCAGCAAGAAGACTGAACTCGTCGTTCTCACCAGGCAGACCAAGCAGACACCAGTTCTTCAGTAAATCATTTAGAGAAAATATCGCTGGGCATGAGGCCGTGAATGTGTTGAAGTACCTGGGTACGTGGATTGACGAAAAGCTCACTTTCGGGGTCCAGATTTCCAAGGCTGCGTGTGAAGCTGAAACTATGGTAGCAATTCTATCTAGACTCATGCCCAACATTGAAGGTCCAAGAAGCTATAAAAGGAGAACTCTGATGAGCTTAGTGAACTCCATATTGTTGCCGAAGGAACGAGCTTCTAAGGATTCAGCGTAAAGCTGCGCTCAGAGTCGCTTGCGCCTATAGGTCAGTGTCCGGTCCGGCTGTTCTGGTCATTTCGGGATGTATCCCGATCTTGCAGCCGAGAGGAAAGAAGTCTATTTAGCGAAGCAGCATAATGCAGATATTGGCATTGCTGTTCGTTTGAGATCGTCTACATTCCAGCGAAGGGAAGAGCGGTGGAAAGCCGACCCAAGAGGGAGGTGGACGGTGAGGATGGTAGGCAGTGTGAAGCCGTGGATCACCAGGAAATATGGGGACGTTAATTTTTACCTTACCCAGTTCCTTTCTGGCCACGGACATTCCAATGATTACCTTCATCGAAGAAGCAGGAAACCGCGCCCCAACTGCGACTACCGCCCAGGGAGGGTGGATAATGTTGAACACACGTTCTTTGAGTGTGACAGATGGGCAGCTTATAGGAGGAAACTGGAGCTGGAGATGAACGCCAACATTACGCCGGAAAACATCCTAGGGCTGATGGTTGGCTCCGGTGGCGACTGGGACGCCATAGGCCAGTACGTGGAAAATGTACTGCGGCTTAAAAAGAGAGAGGAGCAACTAAGAGATAGTGACGTTAATCCTCGAGGTTCCACAACGCGCCGAAGGCCGACGAGCCCGAGTGCAATAACTGCACTGTTGTGGACGATGCGTGCGTGTAGGGGCGGATAAGGATTAACGAAGAGAGTCTGTAATCCAAGCTGGATGCGCAGAGGAAAGTCGAAGCTCGGCGTACTGGCCTTATCCCCATTTCCCTGAAGTAATGCGATAAGCGGTTCCGGGGAACCCTAGATGAAAAAAATCTATATCGAACTATAGGCTTTTTATCTATAGGCTTTCTCTATTCGATCAAAAGTCCAGTCAGCCAATTCCCATTCTGTTCGCTGAGTTGGAATTCGATACAGCTCATCCGAATATTTGTCATCCTCTGATCGTCTGATCCTCTGATCGTGAATAGGACACACGGATCTATAAATCACGTTCTCTATACCAGTTCTGGATATGACATACGAACTGCGTTTGGCTAGGGTATTGGATGCCATCCATCCTATCGACACAGGCAATGTCGTGTCATGTTGTCTATGCACAGTTTAACGCTGCTGTGAGCTTTAAGGCGTTTATATCAAGCTTTTTCTACTCTAGATTCCACAGCCCACGAGCTTCGTCGCCACGTCGTTACAGGAGGACATCCATCTTGTCGAAGACAAGTCTGTGAAAATTTCTTATTTGAACTTCAGTTCTCGAATTGGGTTGCTTGACTTTTTTACTTTGTGTGCCCACCACTTCAAATCGGATTGCATGGAATTAGAAATGGTAATTCTTCAACATAATCGGAATTGATAAACGCTCTGAATCAGTTAAAATCAAAATCTTAAATAACGAAATAAGTAATGTTCATTTTAAAATATTCGATATCAATCAACAATTCAAATTCTTATATGACAATAAAATCGACTTTTACCCTTTAAGATTTCTAGTGACTTCCTAATTTTTGAAAATGTCAAATACAACAAACTCTTTCTCAAACATAAACCACACTCAACTAATAAATATAGCCATCTTAAAATTAAAAAAATCTCTGGACAAAAAGTAAATTGTGAGACTCCTATCTCCTGATATAAAAACCTAACTTATTATTTTATACCAAAAGAAGTAATTCAAATTGTCTCTTCGGGACCAGGTTTTGCATACAATTCTTTTAACAAAAAACAGTTTCCTTCACATGGCATCATTGCTTTTATTGAATTTGGAATCTGGAACCTACCTTCAAATTATTATTATTATTTATCAGCATTTGGAGCTCGAAAGTTCATTGCCTCATCTAC
>WSXT02197653.1:0-19060 GCA_011762715.2 Neuroterus valhalla
GTGGTTCCATGGACGAAGAGCGAGCTCAGGGCCCTTGATACCACTACGCGCAAGAAGATGCATATGAAGAAAAGCTTGCACATCAACTCGTCCGTTCCCCGCTTATATATCGCACGCCGTAAAGGCGGACGCGGCCTCCTTAATCTTGAATGCCTATACAACCGAATCATGCTTAGTACTGTTCATATCATCGCGAACGATAGAGATCCTCTCCTGGAAATGGTCAGGAATCAAGAAATGAACGGGGAAGGAGCGTTCCTTTACAAAGCCGCGGAGAAGGCAGCTGGAGCACTTGGCCTGGAACTTAACATCAGGAGTGAGGACAGTGCACTACTCTATCAAGATGCCTCAATTCTCAAAGCACAGGTGCAGAAAGCGGAGGCCAAAAACTTCCTGGAACAACATGAAGACAAGGAAATGCACGGAAAATTCTACAGAATTGTTGAAGAAAAATCCTTGACATATCAGTTAAATTTTGCTTTCCTCAAATCATCTGGACTTAATTCAGGAACCGAGAGTTCTGTTTTTGCGTGTCAAGAAGGTGCAATTTCCACCTTAGCATACCGTAGAAGCGTTTTACGTCAAGAGGTTTCCAGCGGTAGGTGCAGGGCGTGCCTGAAACTCCCTGAGCACCTATGGTATATACTATCGAATTGCCCTATTCACGCTGGAACGACGTATCTGTACAGACACATTGCTGCCTTAAGAGTACTTTACTACCATCCTTGTCGCTCTTATGGTGTTGGCCGCGACCCTTCCCTGCCGAACGCTTCAAGGGGGATTGAGTCTATTGTTGAGAACGAGAATTGCCGAGTCTGCTGGAACTACGATTTCTCGACAATAGCCCCAATCCAACACACAAGACCTGGCATCGTGCTCCTTGACAAGCGTGACCGGACTATGTTTGTGATCAAATTCTCGGCTCCAGCCAACTACAACATTAAAGACAAGGAAACCGAGAAAAGGAGGGATACAAAGATCTCAGAGAACACCTACAATGGCAATATCGAGGATATTCGGTTAAATCAATTGTTCTTATCATCGGTGCTCTTGGAGGTGCGACGCCTTTACTGGTTAGCAACCTCAAAGCCATCCCCGTGTGCCAAAAAGATGCCGTGGCACTTGCCGGATGGATGCAGAGAGCAGTCATTCTTGGGTCGCTCCGTGGGCTTGAGACAAACGAACGTTTCACCGGCCGTCGTTGTGATTTTGTCGCGCATGTGGCTACTCATCTCACGGTCGTGAGACGTGGCCATAGGTGTATTTACCCGCGGTTCGACTGAGAACTGGTGTCATTCTTTGAATGACAGTTGCTCCCAGGTGGGCCCCGCGGTAATTCTTCAACCAAATTTTAATATATATGTATATATATATATATATATATATATATTAACTGCCTGTCATACTATTTTGTCCTCAAGGTTCGAATATCATAAGCCTAGTCGTAAAAAGGGTCAAATCCTTACAAACTAGTTCGAGAGAAAATATCATTCAAATTCAGTCTAAAAATTGCCTGAAAAGGTCTTAGATTTTAGTTTCAGACGATTCTTGGAACCTCTTTTGCCAGGGTAGGCAGTAGTTATTTTCGTGTAGTTTCATTGCATGAGAGCTGTGTTGAATTATAGATGAATGTACAACATTTCTGCGAAGCTTGTAAGCTTAACGAGCTTTTCTTCGCTTTGAAGATTTTTTACGCTAGCATGAGTCGTGATTTTGGACATTCCTCATACAAAATTACGTGACGAAGCGTATGAAAAGAATGTGCTTGTGCAGGGATTATTCTTTTGGAATAAAAATATTAGAAATTATCATCACCGATTGCATGTGATGAGCTGAGTTGATTATAAATGTATTTCAGAATTTAAATGAATGGGAAAAATATTCCATGCAAATAAACAGAAATCAAACAACTCATCCAAATTATTATTTCAGTTTTTCGAACAGATTATGACTGCGACAGTTGAGACAGTCGCGGAACAGTTAGACCTTGCTGCAATAATTCCTGCTGAAAAGGTTATATCAGCTGTAGCACGAGATGCTACATTATCCGCAACAGATGATGGTGAGTTGTTCATACAAACCTTCAATTATTTACCACGCTCGCATCCCGCCTTGTCTATAGTTTGTCCAATGACGTGCACCTAGCAAAACACCTTCGGAACGAATATGAAGATTAGTACCTTATATTTGCCCTTCTTACGTGGCCTAGAATTAAATTTAGTAAATTTTTTTTTTGCTGAATATTCGTTTTTTTTGTGCTTTCGCTCAGAAGTTTTTTTTTTTAATTCAAGTTTTTCTTTAGGGAAGCTAAATTATTTTGTGAAAATTTAAATAGATAGTATTCAGGCAGTTACGTAGGAATCCTTAACGTTTTTCCTTCCCCTATCAAATTGTGGCTGTTCTCCGGATTAATTTTCATGATTATACGAGGATAAGAATCTCATATTAGCCATTCTAACTTGCCCTGGAATTTACTTTAGGAGAAAAGTATTTGTTTTGTTGGAAATCCTTTTTTTTCTTGTGCGCGCTCTAAGGAGTTTCTCTTTCAAATTCAATTTTCCCTTCAGGGAAGTTCAATTATTTGGTGTAATATCCAACCGATCCGTATTAAGTCAGTTATGTAGGAAATTTCAATAGTTTTTCCCTCCATAAAATTGTTGTCGTTCTACGATGTTATTTCCAAAAGGGACTCTTTTTTTCATTGGCTCAGTTGACACGAAGACTCGAAAACCACCGCGTGTCTCTACCGTTCTCCTAAACACGCGTTTATTTTTCTATTATTTGACGAAATATGGAGTCCGGATGTCCTATTGTATAAGAGTGACAATTTTTAATATAGAAGAATCTTTAGTCGGTAAACCTTCACGAGTAAACGAGGATGAGTACCTCGTATTTGCCATTCTATTTTGCCCTGAAATGTAAATTCATAAAAAACTGCTCATTTTCTTGGAAATTGGTATTCTTTGTGCCGATACTTAGGAGTTTTTCTTCGAGAAAGCTAAATCATTTTGTACAAAATTCAACTGCTACGTGCTTGGGCAGTTCTGAAGGAGTGTTTTGCAGTTCTTTTCCACATAAAATTGTTGTCGTTTTCCGGTTTTCTTTTCAAGAGACAAAATGATGTAGCGGGCATCATACATCAATAACTTGCCCTAAACCTAGGACTCCTAACGGAATAGATGCCTTTCTACAGATATATTCCTGTGCGTTTTTTGGAGAACGAAAATTACATCATATATTGGGATGTTACTATCCACCCTATCGTGATATCGGCAACAGGCAATGTACACGCAAGGTGCACTGAACATCCCGAACGTCTTGGAGTTAGCAAGGTACTAGCAGCGGCTCAAAGAGCGGTTTTTTTGAACACCTGTCGCATTGTGAGGAATTTTTTCGACCATCAAGAAAGTTGTGAATAAAACCTTATGGAGTAACAGGTGGTAGCTCTACAAAAGCATCCAGAGGTGACGCAAGTTATCTTCGACAAACTCTGCTGCTGTGTAATGACAACATCATAACTAGACGGACTTTATATCTTACAACCAACTCAATAGTGTGCCTGCCAAAACATCTGCGCAACAAATTCCGAACTTTGTTTTTTAATATTTTCAAATTTTTAACACCTTGACTTCACTAGGCACTTGACTTAGTCCGTAGCTGGTAATATAATACCAATGGTGTTTTCGCGTTTTCGCCGCGGTAGGGCTTGAGCTTACCTCAAATGACTTTGATGGCTATGTTGGCCATATCATTGCTACTGATAGGGTAACCCACGGAAACAGACAAAAAACGAGGAGGAAAGGGACTAAGAGGAACATCAAAACAACCCAATCATGATGGAGAGTCTTTCGAACATATTTAAACGCTTGTCGCTTCCGAGGAACGTCGGGGTGCCCCTGGAACCACCGCTGGGGGCTACAGCATGCGAGACGGTGGTCATGGTAAGTTGCGTAATGGTCAGGCAGATCTCACCAATCAACAACCTGGCCAGCAAGGACATCTGCGGGTCGCAGGAAACAGTGGAACATGCATCTCTACTATCAGAGCGTGATATTTGAGACCAAGCGCGAAAAGGGCTACAATATGAAGACAAAGTTCGCGGAGAAGTATCCACATATACAGTGACACATATACAGAGACATATGCAAGATATTCGGAATAACTTTCTTATCTCAGAAGACCAAGATATAGAGATTAAACTAGAGGTGGACTCGGCGGGGGAAACCGTCAATGGTAAACATCGATTAGAAAAAGCTTCACTTGAAGATCAAATGGAGCACGATAATGTATTACAACATCACCATCATCATCATAGCATTGATGTTCCTTCACAACTCTTTGATGATCCAGTATCATCACACCTTCCAGAAGCAGACAGCCTCATTCAACTAGAGGCTGTAGTGGAGATTCAGCAACCCGGAAGGCGTTTGAAATGGACTTACCATATGAACGGAGATGTGATGCGCCTCTATTTCATGGCACACAGTATCAGGGAGAGTGTGAGAAGAGAATATTATCGTCTCTTCCTACTTAAGTACCCGTATCAAGCCACAAGGATAAAGGAATAGAACCTGGCAGATCAAAAACGCTCAATTTTTGTTAAAAAATTACTCTCGAAGGTTGAATGAGCCACTATCAAAATAAACAGCAGCCTCCAAATAATGAAATGCCTATAGGAGATGTGGATAATGAAGACCTAATCGAAGCTGAAGGCATAGGTGCTAGAAATAATGAAGAAGAAGGGCCGGGTCCACTAGAACTACATCCGGACATCAACGTTCACGTTGATTTGAACAGCGAAATCCCTTAAAAACTTCAGCACTTTGAAAGGAATTTTGGTGAAGGTTTATTGGAGACATTCTTTGCCGAAAATGTTCATCTCAAATGAATTGTATGCACTGATAGGACAGCTCAACAACAAAGTTTTGCCTTTGCACTTGAATGCAGAATTATCGGTTTTACAGGTGCAAACTCTTGTATGCTGTGTGGCTGTGGCAGTCGTTAGAACCCTAGGTCGTAGAACTAGACCTACAGATGCAGTCTCTGCCCGAAGGCGTGAACAAGATCCTCCATTGAAAATCAGGATAAATATGAATGTCAGCAGAGTATGGAGCAAATTGGAACCACTATCCCAATATAAGAAAGGAAATAGGACCAGGAAGCTGATACACCATGTTCATAATATCATCTACCCTCGGAACATCGGGACACTCACACCAGCAGTATTAGATGAAATAATAGATTTTCATCGGCAGAGACTTGGTGTTCATACTGCCAGACTACGTCGACATAACATGAGTTGTGCAAGAAGGCAGCAAAATCGAACCTTCCAGGGAGATGAAAGGAAGTTTTATCGGGAACTGAATAAGGAGCAGAACATGCAGCTGAACACTGAAGCTCCTCATTTAGGAGACATGACCGACTACTGGTCAGGTATTTGGGTCGAAAATAACAAAAGCAAATTAGATTCTGCGTGGTTCTAACTAGGGAAGGAAAGGGCAAGAGAGAACCTTAATATGGAGCCTACCATCATCACGGACACGGACGTTTCACGGGTTTGGCAAGATCCAGTTATTAAAAGCTCCAGGTCCGGACATGGTGCACAACTTCTGGCACAAGTACCTTACAAGTGTGCACACTGCATTGGCGAGGAGTTTCCAGAAGATCATCGAACCTACTGATCTAATGCCGAACTTCATGCTCAAAGGAATCACGTATATGCTGCCCAAAGAACCAGACGCTCGAAATCCATCTACATTTAGACCAATCGCCTGTCTCTCAACAATTCATGAGTGCCCGACAGCGGTCATGCCAGATAAGGTTTACCATCATTGTGATGAGAACAACATCCTTACCGAAGAACAAAGAGGATGTTGTAAGAACTCGCGGGGTAGTAAAGATCCAGTTACCATTGACGCTGTGACCATGACGCAAGCGAGGAAAGATCAAAGAAACTGGCACATGGCTTACATTGACTACAAGCAAGCGTTCCCTCCGGTAGTTCATGACTATTTGGTTCAAAATTTGAGAATATAAAAGATCTTCCCACGCATCATTAATCTTCTAGGTCGAGCGATAATTCTTTGGGAAACAAAAATCGAGTACTTTGATCATGGGCAACAAAGGACAACTAGACCGATTCGCATTACGACGGGTATCTTTCAAGCGGACTCCTTTAGTGCATTATGGTTCTGTTTAGCGATGAATCCATTCAGCCAAACTCTAAATAGCATATCTCATGGATTCAGAATTCATTATAATGAGGATGGTCATATACTAACTCATCTTTTGTACATGGATGACCTGAAGCTGTACGCTAGTTCAAACCAGAAACTGCAGCAAGTGATCAATGTCACAAGACAGTTTTCGAATCACATCCACATGGAGTTTGGACCAGATAAATGCAGAACAGTGCATTTCAATCGAGAGAGAATTGGAAACCGAAGAGTTGGGGAACGAGGATGTGATAACCGCATTGAAACAATGGTTAAGAGTGAGTCGTATAAATATCTGGGTATTCTTGATTCCCAGGTTATACAGCATACTATAGTTAAGAAGAGTCTTATGACTACTTTAACTGAAAGACTTAGAGTTTTTCTTAAGGATTCTCTCGACTCTTCCAACAAAACCAGGGCAATCAACACCTATGCTAGTGCCATTCTAACGTACTCTTTCTGGCTAATGAAATGTACAAACACCGACCTTGTTCGGATAAACGGAAGTATTCGTGTTGAAATGACTAAGCACATGATGCATCACAGTAATTAGGCGATTGATAGGAAAGTTCTGCCTCGACATATAGGGAGTTGGAACCTTAAAGATGTCAAGGCGCTTTGTGTTTCGCAAGTTACACAGTTGCGAGACAATTTAATCAGCTAACGAGATGTTGCGCTCTACAAAACCATCTGTAAAGCGGATTACACGCCCTTGAATTTGCCCTCAGCGGAAGTTTTGAATATCAGGGCAGAAACCACAGAGCAATGGGAAACGCAATGGACACAAAATTCATCCACGGCGAGCACCCCAAGACCCTAAATCAATATGGAGTGGAGCAATCCAGTACAAGGTTTTTCGGCATCAGAAATCATCGCAAGCATGTTTTACATCAAGATATCATTGAAAAGTGCCGATTAAGTGGAGAAACGAACGAATCCATGCAGCACATTATTGATGGCTATCACGTTATGGCTCAGAGAGAGAGAGAGAGAGAGTATACGCACAAAAAGAATGATGTAGCAGGCATCATGTATCAACAACTTGCTTTAAACCTAGGTCTCCTAACAGAATGGATGCCTTTCTGGATGGATCCTAGTTCGCGTTTGATAGAACGAAGATTACATCTAGTATTAGGATGTTACGAACGAGACGGATGATTATATCGAAGCCAATCGACCGGACATCGTGATTTATGAGAAATGGAGCGGGAAAAATTCTATCATCGACATTGCTTGTCCACTTACCCGAAATCTGCAGGCATCCTATACGGCCAAGATCCATATGTATAGTGAGCTTAGGCACAAAGTAAAGGCGATATGGAGCAATGTGAAACATGCATCCATTCATCCTATCGTGATATTGGCTACAGGAGATGTACACGCAAGATGCACTGAACATCTCGAACGTCTAGGAGTTTGTAAGGTACTGGCAGTGGCTCAAAAAGTGGTTTATTCAACACCTGTCGCATCTTCAGGACTGGCCTATAAAAGCATCATAACCTGAAACCTCCAGCTTTAGGCCAGTCCTGAAGAGGCGAGCTGCAACGTTCGCGAAACGTCGACAAAATTTATAGTTTTGTACACGATCGAAACCCGAAACGAAGCATGTTATCATAATGGATCATCGTAAAGGCAATAAATCTATTACCTGTCGCAATGTTAGGAATTTCTTCGACGACCAGGGAAGTTGCGACTGAAACCTTTCGGAGTAACAGTTGGTACCTCCTAAAAAGCATCCAGAGGTGACGCAAGTTGCCTTCAACAAACTCTGCTGCTGTGCAATGACAACATCATTAGATGAAGAACTTAAAAACACACCAATAACTTGATAATATGCCTGCCAGAATATCTGCGCAACGAATTTCGAACTTTATTTTTATATTTTCGAATTTTTAGCATAATTGTTTTCTCAGGTACTTGACTAAGTCCGTGGCTCCAAGAGAACCTCACGAAGGGTACCATTCATTTCATCTAGATCATAAGGCTCGGAAGGAACCTGAATAATGCTGTTTTTCCTTGTCCTGAATTCGCCATTGTCTCTTGAGGGACGCGTACATCTCTTGTTCGTGAAAGGTTAACGGCACGGTTTTTAACACTTGCTGTGAAAGGTGCGAGAGCTCCGATTGTTTCTAGCACCACGGAGTGCAGGCGTGCCATGAAACTTGTAACAAGGAGACCTTCAGGTCACCTAATTTTTGTTTTGGTCGATACTCTCCTCAGTGATAGGCACCTACTAGAAGTTTTCTGAGAAAAATCATGAAGGCGCAATTTTCGGCTATTTTTGAGAAAAACACACTTAAAGAATTTCATGCGGATGGTCATGTCTCTAGTGTAATATTAATTCCAACAGCTGGTGGGTCAGCTGGTAGAGCGCTTGGCTGGAAAGCGCAAGGTTGAACGCTCAATTCTTACTTCTTGCACTTTTCTTTTCTTTTTAATGCAAAACTGTTGATTCATTCATTTCTTAATAATTATTTATGAGATTCTCATTTTGAATGATTGTTTAGTCATTTTTTAATAAAAACTCTATTTTAACTCTTTTTTATCTTTCGTTCGGAAAGTTGTTTATTTTCTCCTAAATTAATAATTATTTACCAATTTTTAGTTTTTGTATTTTTAATTCAAATTAGTAAATAAGTGTTCCAAACGAAAATTGTGATGCCAAATTGGAAATGAGAATGTTCTATACAAAATACAAAACATAAAACACAGGAATAATAGTCATATTAACTTACATTATCATTTATTCTGAATAGTTATTATACATATGTATTATCAGGATTACGTTGTATCGCACGAACCAGAGTAATACCCGTCGTAGAAGCAAATAGAAAAATATAGTTTTGCTACATCTGGCACATCTAATAAACGCAGATTTTTCACAATTGCATGGGTTTTTCAAAGCATCGATGGGAAAGCATACTTCATTCACATTCACAAAACCTTCCCTATCATCACAAAGTTTTGAAGCATACCAAGCATACTGCAACATGATGCATATGTATAATAACTATTCAGAATAAATGTTGATGTAAGCTAATAAATGTTTAAAAAATATGACAATTATTCCTGTGTTTCAATTTTTTTATTTTGTAAAAAACATTTTCATCTCATACTGAGGCAGTTCAGAATATTTGCAATATTGAAAATAAAAGTATAAACTTAATATGTACAGGCGCAAGATAATTTCGGGATAGAAGATAAACATTGACGTAGTGATACCAAACAAATATATATATATATATGCACATTTCCGTGACTAAAGAGTAGATATAGTAATAGTGCAACGGTTACGCAAAGTTGAAGCGAATGAAGTTAAATTAATAATTGCGCACGCAACGATTTTCAAATAGGGATGACCGTACCAAAAATCGGCAGTCGAGGAATCCGGAGGGTCTACGAAAGTCAGTCGGCGTCGAGCTACAGTTGAAAAACCACGTTCGGCACTTGACGAGAGTTCCATAGAGTAGGATCATCGAAAGCTATGCAAGCGGTAGCGACCGATATCGGTCAAATCTAACCCACAGAGAAATACTGGGGAAGATAAAAAGAATTCGGTTACCTATGCTGATGAATAAAGGAATTTGAAACTTTCATTTACGCCCCACATACGATTTGACCATCGTTTATCAGGGACAAAAGTTGGTGCTGGTGAGCTTCTCGCGCATCCTTGAGTAACCCATTCTTATGGGAACCTAAGGATGCCAGTACCATAAACTTCTGGAACACTGAATGACGGGTGGCAAGTCCGAAGTGAGGGTATCAGGAGATGGTGAGTCGATTGGTGACAGTTAAAGTTTTTTTTTAAATTAAGGTCACGAGTGCCTGAGTAACCCGTTTCTATGCGGGAACCCATGTACTTGGACCATCCATTAGGAGTAAATTTTTAAGGGAAAACACTTGCACCTGTCGATTGCGCCATTTCTAGAAAATTGAAAATTCGGACAAGGAAACCAGACATCTTATGGAATTAACAGAGTTCCCAAAATAGAAGCTCGATTTCCTAATCCCAATTTTAGACGTGAATTAGAGGTAGTTTTTTTTTTGTTTTTGAGACTCGAGAGGAGGTGAAAATGTTTGCCTACTCAAAATCCTGAGGTCTCATCTTAAATAAATTCAGTAGGAAAGCGAGACACCTTTCTCTGCACACCTAATTGCACCTGTAGTTGCCTGAGAAACAAGTCTCTCTTGAAATTCAATTTAAAACAACGTCACACTATTTCTCAACATAATGAGGAAGTAGGGGCGATTCTAATTAGGTAGCAAGATTTCGGCTTGCGGGACGATTCGATATTCGCTTCTGTGATCCCCTCTCTCTGAGTCGTTAGGACAAAAACATGAATATTGCACAATTGGAAGTTTGTTGGAGACCCTGAGTTCCAAGATTCTTATCAACAAAATATTAGAGTGTCTTTTGCGATTGTTGTAATTAATAGAGTAATTCGTTTCAGGTTTGTTGTCCTATCAGGTTTGGCACCGACGTCTATACTCGGTATCAATTTCCTGACGAGGATAAAATAAAAATCGATTGATCCTAAAATCAATGGGATATCCCATAGAGAGGAAAGCTCGAGACAGTTCTACTTCTTGATGAAATAATGTTGAAATCAAAGGAAAAATTACCATAATATCACTAAACTCAGGTCTCTTAGCGTTTGAGTAGTAGTTTTCATCTGCGGATCAGTATGATAACGTTACAACTAGTACCCCTGGTGGGATACAGAAGTTCTTAAAAGAATGTTGAATGGTTGTACAACCGAAAATCAAAATTCGCGATAATATGAAATCATAAATCGAAGGCAGAAGGTATGCAGAACTAAATCTTGCGTAATCAAACGAGCCGTGTTTACTCAGGTACCATTAGCTAAGGTGACAGAGGTCGTAAACTCATGATCAGAAACTAATTACATTTCATTGATATCATGGTCAGTCCAAAACAAATACATTACGCACGTGAATCAAAATAGATTAGCAAGGCTAATCGACTCTTATTGTTTACATTCGAAAACCGCTCACTCCCCAAATTAAGATAATTTGACGGGTATAAGGAATAGGAATATTATCGTGAAATATTCACGAAATAAAATCAAACCTTAACATCAAATTGAATGAACTGCTTCTCGTGCAAATTAAGGGTTCAGTTTGATTAAATTTATTGGAAAATAATCTTGAATTTCAATAATAAAGAAGATAGTTTTGAGCTTTTGATTCTTTTTAGAAAATCAATTTTTCTTCAAAATGGCAGATAAAAAACTCAAAGAAAGCAACCCTGAAGGGAACAAGAATGAGCAGATCAAACTTTCCAGATCGGTTTTAGAGAATAATGAAGAAACAATAATTGAATCTGAGAAGGAAAAATCCCGATCAATCAGTGACTCGAATTCAAATCACGAGAGGGAAATAATCCTGGTGGATCGAGTGTCAATAAGGACACCGGAAGAATTGATATCATAATGAATGATAATGCTTCAATTGTAAACGATGCGGAACAAACAAATGCGAGAGACACTGAAAAAAATAGCGAACCTAATTCTGTGGAAGACAGAATAAATGGTATGAATAATCTACAAGCGAGGGTCAATGATATATTTTCAAACCAAAATAGATTATATGACACGGTTAAGGAAAGTCAGGAAAAATCGAACCATGAAATTACTGTAGTTCACGAAAGAATTGATTCTTTTGCTAAAAACCTAACTGAGAAAATCGATAGAAAAGTCGGAAACCTTGATGAAAAATGTGAGGCTCGGGGCAAATACCTGGAAGAAAGCATAATAGACGTCGAACAAAAAGTAGATTCGTTAACTATAGCAAGCAAAGGAATTCATGAAAATCAAGCCGATTTACTTGTTGTAAATATGCAAAATAGGAAGCGATTTCAAGACCTTGAGGAACAACAATATGTATTAGAAAAACGGGTGGACCACCACATAGGCGTTTCCAATGTCGGAACTACGTGGATAAAAAATTATCCAGTTCCAAAATTTCCAGGCACTAATCGTGAACGTCCTATGACGTTTCTAAATGAATTCGAACAATATGTAAGAGCAATTGAAGTTAGGAAAAATGATTTGCCATTTGTTATCAAATCATATCTAGAGGGTATGGCCAGGGAATGGTGGAATGTAGTCCGCGAAGATCTTAGCGATGATCTATTGTCTTTTAAATAAAAATTCATTTAAAACTTTTGGAACGATGATATTCGTTTTGAAATCGGAAAGGATCTACAATATGGCTTCTATAGGCCCGGAAAACTCATAAGTTCAGAATATGCGTTTATATTAATAAACAACGCGAGAGATATAATTCCACCACCCTCTGAGAGCAATATCATGAAAAGCTTAGCTAGACATTTTGACGAAGAGGTCAGGACCGCATACATTATAAGGAATATGAAAAATTGTAAAGAATGTATAGAATTTTTGGATCACTGGACCAAGCAGGCCCATTAAATTACCGTGAACACTATTCGCCACAAGAGAATCCAGGATTCAATCAGACCCATTATTTTGGAAATCAAAACGTTCGTCCAAACGAAAGAAAACATTTCCAAACGAATTACAGATATCGAAATCAAGGATATCCACGCGAAAATCAATATCAAAATAATCATGAGTACGATCAGCGAAAATCAATTTTTGAAAATCATAAGTCAAAATACGAAAATCATGATCCAGATAGAAGTCGCGAGTATGATCGGCGAAATCGATATGATAATCAAAATCGGAGCAATTATGATCGGGAACGTTACTATGATAGAAATCAAAGTTTTGAAAATCGACAAAATTGGCGTTATAACAATAACACGGATTAAGATTGTCGGTATAAACATCGTCAACATCGAAGTATAGATAATCTTGAATCAAAATATGATGCATTCGTTGATTGACCTCGAGATCATCAAAATAAAAATGGTCAGTGGTTCAGTGATAACAGATTTTCCAATTGGAACAGCCCTCATAATAATTCTTATGATAGTAGAAACGAGAAGTCACTAAGTGGTAGTGTAGAAAATGGAATATACAAGCGAGAAAATAACGAGAATGAAGATGTGAGCCCTCGAATTAGGCAAAATGGTCCACAAACTGATAGGAGAGATATAAGAAAAATAGATGGCAAGAACAAACCACCCCACAATAATTTTGAAACAAGGCGTACTCGTTGTTTTAAAAATAAGATCAAACATGAAGATTGTTTAAATAATCATGAGGACCCGGGAAATTGCACGAGCCTCGATTTGGTAGAATGTAATACGATAGAGGCAAATCCGGGGCCCAATATTTTGAAAAAACCTCTTCCGTTAGACATGCGCGGAGATTTATTAGAAAATCGAGATAATGAGTTAACAAAATCTCTCGATAAATGTCCAAAATTACATATGGAAATACAAAATGTAAATACAAAAGCGTTAATAGATACAGGTAGTCAGGTTACGTGTATCTCAGAAGCATTTTTTCAGAACAATGCTGAGGCGTTCAGAAAATGCGAATTATTACTAATAGTGGGCACAAGTATAGTTGGCGCTACAGGTGCAAAACCTATACAATAAAAAGAACAGGTATATGAAAATTTCAAAATAGGCAACTGGGATGGCTCCTACGTATTTTTAGCAGTTCCTAAATTGAATAAAGAATGTATAATTGGGATCGATGTATTAAAAAGTCTGAAAAGTAAAAATTACTTTGAAGAAAATGTAATAGAACTGAAAGATGAAGATAAAACGGTAAAAGTGAAACTAATGGACGAAGATCCGAAGCATATAAGATTATCATCTGATCACGAAAATTCTCAAAAGGAGAAATATTTGAATTGTTTAGGAAAATTCCCGATCGTAGAAGAAAGACATCCAATTTATGTGAAAGAATTAAATTATATGGCTAGTTATGATGATTTTCAAGATAAATTTGCGTTTAGTGATGATGAAATGAAGGAAAAAGTAGCACAATGTACACTATTGGAAATAAATGAAAAAGAGCGCTTCTACAAGCTGATTCAGCGTTATAAAAATGTATTTTCAAAGATACCAGGTAGGATTTCAGGATACCAAAATGATACTCATTCAGCTTCTCAGAATTTAATTTATTGTAACGGAACACAAAGAGTGGTAATGCCTCTCGTCAGTGATTTTGGGCGCAAATCTATAAATTATGACAGTTCTTGCAATATCTCCAACAAAATTACGTTTTGCAATGAAGAAAGTTTTTTCACATCTGGAGCCGTCCGATACAGTTCAAGAAAACAAGATGAGGGCACAATGGGTTATCCCATAGAGAGGAAAGCTCAAGGCAGTTTTACTTCCAGATAAAATAACGTTAAAATCAAAGGGAATATTAACATAATATCACTAAACTCAGGTCTCCTAGCGTTTGAATAGTAGTTTTTATGTGCAGATAAGTAGAATAACGTTACAGTACTTAACTTTGCAATTTTCGTTTGAAACACCGATTTCCTAATTCAAATTAAATATACAAAAACCACAAATCATTATATAATTACTAATTTAAAAGAAAATACACAACTTTCCAAGCTAGAGATTATAAACAGTTAGAACAGAGTTTTCATTAAAAAGAATGATTAAACCATCATTAAAAATCAGAATGTCATAAATGATTATTAAGAAATGAATGAATAAACAGTTTTGCATTAAAAAAAAAGTGCAGGAGGTGAGGATCGAGCGTTCAAGCTTGCGCTTACCAGCCAAGCACTCTACCAGCTGAGGCAGCAGCCGTGGAAATTAATGTTGTACCAGGGACATAACTATCCGCACAAAATTCTCTAAATGCCATTTCTCAAATAAGGCTGAAAATTGCGCCTTAAATGAATATGTAGTGAAAAAAGAAGTATCTAATACTTGATTGAAATGAGGCGTCCTGTTTCCAGAAACGGAAGGATTCGTGATAGCAATCCAGGACAAGGTTTTTCGGCATCAGAAATTATCGCAAGCATGTTTCACATCAAGACATCATTGACAAGTACCGATTAAGTGGAAAAACGAACGAATCCATGGAGCACATTATTGATGGCTATCACGTAATGGCTTAGAGCCTCTTGATTTTTCTCAGAAAACCTCTATAGTCCAGTCAAATTAGACATTTGGTGCTACATAAATTCCCATCAAGCTGAAAATGGGTGAAATTGTTCAAAACGTAATTAAAAACAACATATCAAAACTCCCCATCGTTCCGGTAGGAGCAAAAAAATTGACAAGATGTCAAAGATAAAAAAATGGGGTTTTCGCGATTTTCTTCAAAACGATAAGTTTTATCGCAAAATTAGCTCGAACAAAAATTGTAGTTCATTAAATTATCTATATAAAAGGTATCAATAACTTTTTTCATGAAAGCTACCGTTTCTGCGATATAACGATTCAGAAAGTTGTAAGCGTCATTGTATGCATAAGCACGTCACGTATATACCTCTGTAGGTGTAATATAAGTAAAAATAGTTTCTATTGGTGATTTTTACTTATGTTTGAAATATAAAATATACATAAGTTACACTATGAGAATATCAGGTCACATGAAACCAAGTCCCTTAAAGTTTACACTAGTGTAATCTGAAGCAACATATGTACAATTGTGTGCGTGTGATCGTATATAATAACGTTAGTTTTGAGTGCCAATCCGCAGTGAAATTGTGTTGTGAGTATTTCTTGCAAATACTCACAACAAGTCTCGGTTCATTTCTATGTTGAAAAAGAAGTTAACTGCTGAAAATATATTGGTAAAACAAGCTAAAAATGACGCCGATGTACTGATTATTGAAACAGCAATAGAGCAATTTAATTTGATAAATACAACTATTGTTGTTGGTGAAGATGTAGATTTACTCGTATTACTCACTGCTCAAACTCCATCTGAAAATACTATCTTCTTCTTAAAACCAGCTTGATGGGAATGCATGTACCACTTAACCCATTTTTTGGTCTAATTTGACCGGACTATCTATTGGGTGTCTATCACTGACGAGAGCATCGACCAAAGCAAAAATTAGGTGATCTAAAGGTCCCCTTGTAAGATTAGGGACAGTATCGGCATCGTAGCAATCAAGCAGGTCATCATTAGGTAGATCATTCCAAAAAGATCTTCAGTTGCCTTGCCGATTCGTCTTCGTGTTTTCATCTACTTCAGCAGCAAGATCTCTAGAACGATCGGCAATACTTACCGAACCATTGTGGAGTGCTCTGAGCGTTCGATCATGTTGAACCTCAGTTACAACTGGATTTCAGTTTTAAGTTTCCATAGTTGTTCCAATGAGGAGGTAGGGGAAGTGTTGTATACCCCCACGTATCTAGGAGCGGATACTCCAGGAGGTGATGTGTTATCCTAGAGACACCATTCACGACACCAGTCGCTGGTAGCACGTAACCTGCAGCAAGGTTGTTTGCGCCTTAGTTTGGGCGTTTTTCCTTCGGAACCTTCCCTACAAAGTTGGCTGCAACTGTTTATTAGCTTTTGTGAGCGTAGTCAGCGGGAACCCTTTGTACAGGGACGCTTTATTCGCAACCTACGGACGCGTTCGGTGGTTTGACAACCACCACAGAGTACGCCTGAGAGCAACTGTCATTCAAAACTGGCACAAGCTCCCAGTTGAACCGCGGTAAAACAACATATGGCCAAGTCTCACGACCGTGAGATGAGTTACCACGTGTAAGACAAAATCACAAAGAAGGGCCAGCAAAAACCTCGTGCGTCTCCTCCACGAGCACCGACAATAAGAATGAATAATTTAACCAAAAATCCTTGATGATTGCGCAACAGGTGTTCTCTGAGATCCTTGTACCTCTCCTTTTTCTCGGTTTCCTTGCCTTTGATGTTGAAGTCAGCCGGAGCCGAGAATTTGATCTCGGAGAAAGTTCGGTCACGTTTGTCAAGGAGCACGATGTCGGATCTTGTCTGTTGCATAGGGGTTATTGTTACGAAATCGTAGTTCCAGTAGATTCGACACTCCTCGTTCTCAACAATAAACTCTATTCCCCTTGGAGTGTTCAGTGGAGCAGGGTCGCAGCTAACGCTACAAGAGCGACAAAGATGGTAATAACGCATTCTTCAGTCAGCATTGTGTCCGTACAAATACGTCGTTCCTCCGTGAATAGGGCAATCCGATCGTATATGCCATATGCGCTCAGGGAGTTCAAGACACGCCCTGCACCTATCACTGAAAACCTCTTGACGTTATAGCCTTATACGGTATACTGAAGCGGAAATCGCACAGTCCTGACACGCAGAAATAGAACTCCCAGTTTCTGACTTGAGTCCAGTGATTTCTTCACCTGTGCTTTTTGAAGTGAGACATCTTGATTGAGTAATGCACTGTCCTCACTCCTGATGTTGAGTTTCAGGTCAAGGGTTTTAGCTGCATGATCTGCGGCTTTGTACAGGAACGCTTCATCTCCACTCATTTAATGATTCCTGACCATTGCCAGGAGAGGATTTTTACAGTTCGTGATGATATGGACAGTACTCAGGATGAATCGGTTGTAAAGACATTGGCGATTGAAAAGTCCGCGTCCGCCTTTACGGCGTGCAATGTACAAGCGCGGAACGGACGAAAAGTTCAATCAAAAGCTTTCTGGTAATCAGTCCAGGCCATCGACAGACTGCGCTTATGCTTTGCAGCGTCTTTGCAGACGCTCCTGTGGATCAGCAGGTTTTTCTGACAACCTGCTGCGCCTCTTTTTGTTCCTCGTTATTCGTAAATCTCACTCGACACAGGTCCAATTTTCAGAACAATCCTGTCATTCAAGAAACATGTTAAGATCTTATGTTAACACATTGTGTTCAGACAAGTTATTGGCCTGTAGTTCTTTGGGTTGTACTCCTTCTTCCAGTAGGAGTACAGTTGGTCCTAACACCATCCACTACGGAATAGGGGTCTGCGACTTCAAATATGAGGTGAAGATGCAGGCTGGATGTTGCTGTGTATTAGAAGTGAATTTCTTCCACCAAAAGTTCCTCATACAGTCTCGACAACCTCTTTAGCTACGTATATTTGACCTTGGTCTACGATCACCCTCGCTAAAAATCTTCTTTTTGCCTCTGAACTTGTTATTGAGTTTCGAATACATTATTTTTGTAATTATTCATAGCCATTACTCCTAATACATACATGCGTGACTAGTTATCCTTTATTAAATCCCAGCGGACACTGTTCTGTAACTGTGATGTAACAGTTCTAGAACAGAAAAGAACATGTTCTCTAACAGGATTAGAACATACTTAGACCATGGTCCAGGTAATGTCGTCCCCAAATGAATGTAGCAGTTCTGTAACACTGTTACAGAACCATGTTCTATCAAGGATCTGTGACAATTCCGGAACAGCGTTATATGTGGAAAAGAATAATTCAGGAACAGTGTTACGGAAAAACCATGTTCTGTAATAGTGACGTAACAGATATATAACAGTGTTATGATATAACTTCGTTCTGTAATCGTTCTGGAACAATTTCGAAACAGCGTTATGAGTCAAAAAGTATTTTTTAAACATTTTAGGAACATAGTTATAAAGAAACATTATTCTGTAATAGTGACGTAACACATATGTAACAGTGTTACATTGTAAATTTGTTCTGTAATCGTTCCGTAACAATCCTGTAACTGCGCTATTTATCGAGAAGTTTTTTCAGAACCATTTAGAAACGTGGTTACGGAGAAAAATCGTTCTGTTATAGTGCTGCAACATCTATGTAACAGTGTTATGATAAAATTTTGTTCACTAACTATTCTGTTACAATTCAAGAACAGCGCTTTATGTCAAAAATTATTAGTATAACAATTTAGAAACGAGGTTACATAGGAACATTGTTCTGTATTAGTGCCGTAACATATATCCAAAAGTGTTACA